>VMBQ01000779.1:203962-309703 GCA_007657795.1 Dreissena rostriformis
ATATATGTGTACTATTTCGTTACAGTGGGGTTAGGGGTTTTGTTCCGGGGTTAATCTCTTAAGAATCCCTAAAAAATAACCCTCATTAAGCCGATTTTTAGAGATTAATCCGTTTTAACCCCGTTTCATCCGAATTCATCTGTATTTAACCTTTTCCAGCGGTTGTTAGAGATGAATTGCGATTAATTAATCCCTTTAAGAGATGAATTCATCGCAAGGGGTGAATTCATCCCTACAAGAGGTGAATTCACCGCAATTCAGCGCAAGCGGTGAATTAACCCCTTCAAGGGTTAATTAATCTCTACGCATGCGCAGTCGATGTCAGCGGTGAATTGGGATGAAAAGGCGGAGTTAATCAGTGACGTAAACGAGTAGGCGGGGCGTAAACAACTATTTTTAGATGAGGATTTAATTTCGTCGGTTTCATGCATAATACAATTTATATTATTATGCTGCATACAGCATAGTGTTTAATAGCCGAAAAGACACGTCATTTGTGAACCCAACAAAGATTTTTTTGCATTAACACCCAGGATTCGAAAACGAAACTGTGCGTGTTTTTAACACGGTACAGGTAGGATTATAAGTGATATTTGCCGTGCTGCAACAAAGATTCGTGTCATTGCGGCAACCGATATTTCAGTCAAGTGATAAAGATGAATGACGCATCTTATCATGATAATCTTATCTACACATGTGCCGGCATGTGGTGTCATTAGAATACCAGTAAACGCTCTATATCCAAAATGGAGGACATCCACCTTGAAGAGAATGCATTTGCGCCTCTATCGCAGATTTGTATTCAAAATGTGTATTGTCTTGCTCATAGTATTTATCCGTTATAAGTGAAAGCAAAATAAATATATGTGTTTTCTGTTTACAGTTCAATCCAAAAATTACACTTATTTTGAAAATTTAGTTTAAGAAATAGATCAGTTTAGGAATATAGAGAACATTGCCGGAACAGTTAAAGACCACTTATTCAATGTGTTTCTAACCTTTACTTGTTTATATTAATTTCAAATAAGTACTTGATTAAGAAACATAATTAAAATTACAGCTGGCAAATGCAGATATGAACTGTTCAATAAAAAAGTGTACCACGGCCTGAATTTTTCAAAGTTTCTCTACTAAATATTTTCTGAACTACTTCATTTAAATTGAAACTCAATTTAAATGAAGTAGTTCAGTAGATATTCAGTACAGAAACCTGTACCTGTCTCTTTGTGTGTGAGACTAACAAAGAATGTAAAACATAATTATTATCATAAATGCATTGGTATCAACGAGCATTGTATCAAATTATCAAGCAAATCACATTAAAGTAAAAATTGAATAGTTTTCGCATAAAATTAAATTTCAGTTATTTTCATTTGTAATAAATGTTCGTGTATTGACCGTTTCGTGTAATTTTCCGACGTACTTGCCAAAAAACGAAGTGTGGCTCTTTAACAATACATCTACTGCAATGTATGAGTCGTAATCGGACTTTTTTTTGTCTTAAGTTTCAATAGATCAATACTTTCGCATTGTTTGCATATGTTTCGGTGTATTGGTTTTCATAATAAAATATTACATTACTGATTTGAGCGTCTTTATTTAGTTACAGCACATGGTCTTTTGCAACACGCACGCTTTCCATGCGAGGAAATTGAAAAACGACAGCAACGATTTCGCGCTCTTATTAAAACACGGGTTTTACATGGCGAACATGTATATTGAATGATGTACGCTGTAGCTGCCTACAAAGGCAGCAAATAGTATCTCGTTGCTGTAGAAAAAAACGGTGTAAATCAGTTCTATAAAGGGACATGATGAAATAAACATGTACTGAAATTAAATTGCTACCGTTTAAAATTGTTAACGGTTATTGTTTTCACAATTTACTCGCCATAAGTAATTAAATGCTCACCATTTGCATTTAAATTTTCATAAGTTACAATTTTGAACAGTTTGTTAACACCAATTGTTGACAGTAAAAAGGTGTGATGAAGATCAAAGATTTATCAATAAACAACGATGAGCATTATTGGGTGTTCACGCCCGGCGACGAGATTTCATTCATCTTATCGTGTAAATCTTATAAACACATGCGCAGACATGTGGTGTCACAGACATAACTGTAAACATAATAAATCCACATTGGGGACATGGTCTCCCTTGAAGAGATGTGTATTCAAAATATTTATTATCTTGCTAATATTATTTATCCGAAAAAAAAGCAAAATCAATATATTTGTTTCCTGTTTTATAGTTTAATCTCAAATTTACACTTTATTTGGAAAATTTAATAAAGAAATATATTAGTTTAGGAAATATAGGGAACATCTCCAGAACAGTTTAATATTAATTAGTTAATTTTCGGCCATAGGTTTTAATATTACCTTTAAATTTTTCCAACATGAAATGTTAATTTAGAAATAGTAACGTTTTAGGCAATGGCGGATATGTACTTTTCAAAAAGAAAATCTGCATCGGTAATGAATAATTGAAAAAAAATAATAAAAGTATATAAATACTTCTGATGTACATTTTAAAGGTAATATAAAAATGTACAAGACTAAGATTTTGTTTTATTTTAAAGACCCATAACTACTCAAAATCAACGACTATTTCGTAAAATATTTCGCAAAATAAAGTTAAATGATTAAAAATCATCGTTCCTTATAGCAATTGCCAAAATTTGAACGCCCGATGTGGTCTGGTAACATAGATTTGTGTAGATACAAAATTCTCGTTTTTTTTACTGTGACACAAATAATTCCATTTTAATTTCCCGCAAATATATCCGGTAATACGTCACCCGAACACTAAAATGGTACCATGTTAGTGTTCATGTGTCGTATGAATAGATATCGTAAAATAGAATTAATTATGCAAAAAAAGAACATTTCGTATCTTCAAACATCTATTATACCATACCACATCTGGTGTTGTAATTTTCGGCAATTGCTAGAAGGAACACTGATTGCTATTTGTTAAACTTTATTATGCGAAATATTGTACGAAATTGTCGTTGATTTTGAGTAGTAATGGGTCTTTAAAATAAAAAAAATCTTAGTCTTGTACATTTTTTTATTACCTTTAAAATGTACATCAGAAGTATTTATATACTTTTAAATAGTCTTACTCGGCCTATAATCTCTCAAAGTATTGTAATGTAATACCCGCGAAAATATTAAAGTTAAAAGCATAAAGTTATAGTCTATAGTTTTTGATAGCACCTTTATACTTATACTTTATTCATTATTTCCAAAAAGAAATAATTAAGTTTAAGGCAATTGATAGATAGATAGACTTTTATTATTTAAATCACGTTTTATTTATCAACGCTGCTATAAATATCGAAACATTTTCATGTTTCAAATGTTTTCAGTTCTAGTGTGCGAAGTAATGAAATGTTGTGTATTGGAATCCAGCGGGCAGACACGCTGCAGTAGCGAATTATAACGTCAGAAAACAGAGTGAGACTTGCGGCTGCTCGATTGGTGTTACGTAATATTGATCTCGTTTTCGTTGCGCTAATACCCGATACTTTGTATTGGTCCGAATGGATGTTTCCAATCTGTGTTTATTTATAGATCTTTGTTTTAATACATTAAAGTAATGCGCATGCGTAGGGCTGAAAAGGCGGAGTTATTATCGCGAGTTACAGCTCGCGATAAAAACTCCGCCTTTTTAGCCCTTCGCACGCGCAGTTCTAGCAAAAGCTCATATTCTTAACTCCGCCTTTTAACCCGTACGCATGCTCAGAGTGCTAGCATCCCTATTCAGCCCTAACAATCCCAAATAATCCGCTTTCAACCCAAAAATCCCTTTAAAACCCCAGACGGGATTGTTAGAGATCAACCCCTAAACAAACGGATTGTTAGAGATTAAACCCCAAAAATATTCATCCCTAAGCAAACCCTTATTTGCGGAAAAAAATCCCTAACCCCACTGTACATGACCACATAGGTCATGAATAGTGAAAAAAAACACTTGTCACAGTTGCACATATTTTGACAGATTTTTCTGTACCACCGATTGCACACGCTAACATATAAACATCTAAGATCATTAAGGCATCGAGGAAGATGTTTCAACTACAATAATGTTTACCGACCATTTTGAGTTAATATGTGGCTTATGATTGCTCGTTACTGTTTGTTTATATGCGATACAGTTTGTTCCATACAAATGCACGATAATAATGCCTAATCCTCAAAGTTTTATTAGACGGTGTTGTAGTTCTGCTTGGATTTATCGGAGTAAACAGGAATATTGCCTGTCAAACATTTATATAGATTTCTTTTCAATTCCTATTCAAACTAGTATACAGAATCTCGTGCATTATGTACATTGCTTATTTATAGCAATTTCTAATGTCTGTTTTTAATATGATAAGGAAAGGCACGCATTCAGTAGTTTACAGGATGTTCCGCTTCAAAATTTGTTCGGGAGTTATTGCCCTTTGATAAATAATAAGACAGGTTAATTGAATTATACGCTTCTGTGTCAGACCACATCACCATTATAATCCGTGCTTTGATGAAACTTTGTATTCAGTATATCTACTGAGTGAACATACGCATATTGGGATGTCATTCCGCGCAGATGATTTCATGTAAATAATAACACATTTTCTAATACCCTTTTACGACTCTGCGCGAAATCTCTTGAACTAATGATCCGAATGATAACAATTTATAATTTGTGATATAATTGGGTCCACGTGTACATATTTTCAGGGCATTTCGCGCAGTAATTAATATCATATTAAGTTTGTTTCCAAGTTAGATCTCAGACACTAATGATCCACATTTGAAGACGTCTATGCTTCATAGACCGGAAATTACCGTATAGTTTAGTATTGAATTGCCGCGCCAGTATACGGTTTAAGTACTTTATATACTATATGGGTTGATACGTTTCTGATGTTTTAAATAAAGAATACCACAGCAGTGCTTGTGCTAAAAGTAGAAACATATCTATCAAGACGAGACAAACAAAGAATAGGAAATCATATTGCAACAAAGCCCTTCCTTCTTCAGCAAAGAAACAATGAAATGTCAAAGACATTATCAGGAAACAAATATGGTTTACCTTCACGAATATTCTATTTAAGACAAATTACCTATACAATGCGGGATAATACTTACAAACATTAAATACATTACACTTATTATAACTGGGGTAATCCCCTTTGAACTTTTAATGTAATCACTTCTTCATATTGTTTGTTGAACTCGGTTGATTGCTATCATAGAAGTCATCACTTACTTAAAAATAAAAATTGACTTCAAGGCATATCAAATCAAACTTAAACAGACAATAACAGAAAGAATGAACGTATTTTTATTGTGAACTTACTGTTATTCTTTTCCATATTATCCCCACCCATGATATGCTAACATATGATTGGTTCTTCCTTTAAAAGCTTTTTTTTTAAATGATTTTGATGAAAACGAATTTTACTATATCACGTATGGGACGCAACGTGCCGAGTAATGAAACCAGTTTCGATAGAGGACACACAATGAAAATGATAATGCGACAGTAACATTTGTTCAATTAGCTCGTGTTTTCAGATTATATTTATTAATTTTAACATACTTTAAAATGTGCATTGTTCATTTAGATGTTGCAACAAATGACTACGCCGTTTATATCGTCATGCTATACCACTATTTGCAGGACTTGTGAATAAAATTACACCACTGCTAGCATTTCTCTGCACCAATGCAGGTTTGTAATTTGCAGATATTAATCGATTTGATTGATAAAATTAAGCATGCTCCTAGATTAAGAACCTAGTTAGAAAGGACATCTCATTGGGCTTTGACCTTTGGCGAAAACACGACATGCTGATCCCTGTACATTTATCATCTCCGTTTCGGTGATCGCTTTACATGTATAATGTCAGTTGAATCATCTAAAAGACGGTAAGCATGACCGAATGAAATATTGACCAAATTCTATTGTCAAAATTGAGACTTTTTTCCAATGTCGTTTGAAGAAACACATAAAGTATGCATATCGTAACTATGTAAGCAATACTGCAGTATGTACTATGTCTATGGAACACTATCGTTAGACAAACACAGCGTATTTGACGTTTCCTGGTGGTCAACGTTTCGTAGTTGTTTGGGGGTCCGTTGGTACGATAAGAAATGTATCAAACAAGAGTGATAACAAATTATACACGAACACATACAGCAGCTTATGGTGTCCGATGTCCAGTCCTTTTGTGTATAATTTTATAATTACAACAGTTCGATGTGTTCTTTGTCGATGCAGCAGTTCATATCAACGTATACATCATCCCCGTTGTCCAGTCTTAAGAGTCTGTCAGCGTTATATGTTTATGTCTCATTGTGGTATCTGCCTCGTTGGTTCCTCGCCATAAATACAGGTCGGCGTATAAATCGTATAACGTCAATGTGATCGATTGTCGAAATTTATATAATCATAACAACAGCAAATGATATTTTTAAACCAAACAGAAAGTGCACAACAAAGCGAATCTACTTTATTCGGTTCATGTCATCATCCAGTTTAAACACACATTGGGCTTACAATCTGAACAATGGCGGTATTGAACGTAATTTACGCCGTCAGTAATACTTAAATTGTATTGTGTCTGCACAAAAATGGTTTCATTAGGCTTGGTACTTATGGGAATTAAATTTTATTAAACGCGTATTCAGCTGTACAGTCCAGCGAATGCCAGTTTTTTGTTCTACAGTCAAGTTACCATTACCGGATCATTACCCATAGCGGATCACTTTGATGTTCAAGACTGCGTATCGCGATAAATAGTTGACATTTTTAGATAATATTTTGCACACAGCATCTTCAAGGCCTGTTCTTTAAAACGCATTGATTGAGTCTTAATCGGAGCTACTCTTTGTCAAACATTTCGGTATGTTTTGCTGACATGTATATACGATTTGTTGACTTCCGTCTCGTTTCCAAATCGAGTTTGAACATTTTTCGCCGCCACATGCTATAATTCTGTTGGAAAGTAAGAAGTTTACGCATTAATTTAAAGGCCATTTAGTAGTCTTTCTGCCTGCAAAAGTCTATTTCAGTTTTGATTCGTGTTTAATATTTTGCAACAACTTAAATGAAATGAAGAATTAGGACAATAGCGGATCAAGCGTGATAATAGGCGTATTGACAATACATGTATATTATATTAAAATATATGCAAATCTTGTTGATTCGTACAATAAATGATCTCAATCTTAATGTTTTATTTATGTTCCATGTTCAATATCGATGATTAGATATGATCTAAACAATTTACATGGTTTATAAGATGTCCATATCTTTTCGATCTATTTAGGATTTTCAACAGATAATTCACACAGGAACACCATGCGTAAAGTGTAGATACAAGATCACATATAGAAAACAATTAATAACAAAAAAAATGAATATAATTTATAACTGGCTATGTAACTTGGTCATTGTAAACAACACAACTCATGTTTTGACAGTTCAAATAGCGTGTTATATGCCCCACTGAGTGGTTTCGATCACGTGATCCGTTATGGCTACAACTGATCCGTTAATGCGTGAATTCTGCGGCGAAAAAAATTGTATCACAAATACATTTTGCCTGCGTTTAAAAATAAGACTATGTGCTGAATCAGTAAGCAAAGGTAATATTTAATCAAACTGGTGTAAAAGAAGTATCAAAACATTTATTGCTTTTCACCAGAACAACTTTATTACGCTACTGATCCGGTAATGGTAACTTGACTGTACTAAATTAATGAAGCTTGGGGTATTAAGTCTCATATATGTATGCAGTTCGTTGTGTGTTTGTGTTTTGTTTTTAGATACAGTGATATATGTTTGACATTAAATCACATGGTGTAAAGGAAATAACTCGAGCGATGATGGCATGGCTTTGCAGGCTAAATCTTCATTGTGTATGTGTTGCTATACATAGTTTTAATGTATATAAAGTAGAATCAAGTGTATGGAATATTGTCGCGCCATTACTAATTGTTTACTGATACATAGTTAAATTGTACATGTTATTGTAAAGCCACACAGCAGTTACCAAAAGCTTAATGTCTATATTCTCGTTTGACCTGTTTGTAGGTAACTAGCTACATACAATTTAGCACAATATGCAACATCGGGAAAATTATATGTGTTGATATGGTAACTGTACGTTTCGATGTGCTTTCATTTCAATTATGTAGACACAATGTATTAATAATATTATACAGCTCAATATTACAAATTAGTGTATCGTCTTGTTGGTTTTCGCTGCTTAGAGCAAAGCTCAATTCAATATGCGTCAATTTAATTCTAAAACAAATGTCTTGACAATTTTGGATCTATTCTGGCACATACTGGGAAACATTTTCGAAGTGGAAATCAATCCTGGTGTGGTTATGTGCATAAACCTGAAGCGCCACATGCTTCCAAACGATTCCGATTGTTTTTGGTTTGCCGATGTTGTTACCGTAAGCGTAATCAATACACATATATGTGTCCTGGTAATTTCTTATGTTTTCAGTTTTATTTATTAATTTCCACAATGTTTTTTTACATAAAATTATCTAGAAGAGCTTTTTGTGTAAAGTATACAAGAAACTTGACAGTTGCACATTTAATAAACCACTTTAAGTCATTCTAGAATAGAGAGCTAATGTAATTAATACTATATTCATGTATGCGAATGATTTGTTTTGTACAACTTGAATCATTAACAATATTTTATGTTAAATAAATACCCATGAACAAATTAGAAAAAAGTTAAATCCAAAGCACACATAAAGCGTTCGAAAGGTTATGTTGAGTGCAATTCACTTGTTGGGTCATCTTGGTGCGTAAAAGCCATGTAGTGCTCATACGTGCTTAATCTTCTTCTTGAAGTGGTATAAGACAGAAACAGAAAAAAACATGGATTTAGAGAAATATCACCATCGTACTGATCCATATATTTAAGGTTTAGGTCGTTGAATTACAATAACACTAAAACGGTAATATACATTACGAAGCCATACATCTGCTCCTTTTGTCAGATTGAAAACAAATACCAATGTATATTTTTGAGGATTTCAATAAAGAATTGTGTGTGTTTTGTATATCTGTTTTCGAGTAAATGTATAACCAACATGTGCGTATGTATTTTTGTATTTTTTTCTTGTTAGTGTTTTATTCTACATGACGTAAATAGAAATCGACAAACATTGAAAGACAAGGAAGTTCCAACAAGCCAATAGACGATGGAATCAAGACAGTGAGAGGCACACGATATATATCAACATCATGACATAATCAAGCCTAAACCACCATGTACCTTGGATGGTGCTGGTAAATAAACTAATATATTTGGAGAACATAATATGTTTATATATCGCGACCAAATAAACAAATATATTTCTAGATAAACGTGTTATACTTAAGAACACATCATACATTTGTTGGATTGAATGTAGTTTTCTCTCCTATATATGAAGTATATACACAAGTGAAGTGTTTCACGTATGCACCTTTCTTAAATGTTCAGCTGTATACTCGGAATTCAACAAGTGCATTCCAACAAATAGCTCACGTCGAGCCTTAAGTGCGCACTTTCAGTTAAGCAGAGTATGCGTCTGCAACAAAATGCTGCTTACCTCCATTCCTGCTGTAAGCTGCAACCTAAAATCACTAACTTCCACTCCAGCTGTCGTAGAGGAAATATGTGTGGATATTGTATGAGATATGTTTAATGCTTAGTTGTATTAATCAACCTGCTTAAAACCTTTTTTGGATATCAATATGTGTCAGCCAGCAGCGATTACATTTATTTTACTCATTAACACTGTTATGTCTGTGTTAACGCTCAGTTTAGAGCTATGAAAATAATACAGATCCGATATCTAATGTCAGAAATACAATCTGACACCAACGTGAACCATGACTACATGACACAACAACATGTTGGTACTCGCGATTGGCACAATTTCCCCATGTGTGTGGATAGCAAACCATTTATTAGCGTCACTTCCTAGTCTTGTTCCTGTCATGCGATTTTTACAAATCAACAAGTGAATGTCAATTACTGCTTCCAAATAACCGACGCTTAAGTGTTAGTAGGCTAAAGTTGTTTTTACGGGTTTCGTATATGTCATGTATTGTTGAAGGTGCCTTGTTTGTTGACAATGTGTTACCTTTTATAGATATATGCCTTTATATTGCTACACTACAGTTCAATGTTAGTTTAATGGATATTCACTGTGTTGAAAGTTTGCCACCCAATGCACTTGCCTTTGAAGATGCCAGCGCTATTCCTCAGTGCGAAATTATGTTTCGTATGGTTGCATTCATTAACTGTCAATATAGTTTGCGGATTCTAAATGGTTTTCATAATGGTTAATGAATTAAATGCATGTACTTACTTAAGATAAAAGTATGAATATACCAACTGTTATGTATTTTATAAAATATATGTTTCCAAACTGTTATGATCTAATTTTAAAACAAATGTGTTAAAAGAACACATCATCATAGGACAACCGTTGTGTAACAGTAAACATGCGTTATGCATACAATATCAAAAAACACTTCGTTTTTGGTAATAAAAAATACTTCCAAAACATAAACTATTTGTATTGGCACTGCTTGAAGTACTTAGAAAAAATAAATTAAACATATCGATTGAAACATGAGCGAAAGCTTACTTAAATGGTGCTTGACATTCTTGGCTTGTAATTCTCATATGTTTTATTACCTACTAGTTGATACGATAGTTAAAAGGCAACACTTTTGTATTTACATTTTGAATTATTGCTATTTAATTACATATTACATTTACCCGCAGAAGGATGACGCTTATATTCATCGTGTCAGAAACCTTATCATAAGTTTACTCTACATATTTATTAATAAAGGTGGGAATGAAACTCGAGCATAGTTATTATGAGATACATCAATGTACTCTGTTACTTACAAAGGCCATTAACCATTGAATATCGGCATTACGTAAAACACATCAGGAAATAATACTTAATAAAGCTGGCGGCATGGCCTTAGTTACGATACGAATATAACGAACGCAGTTGGGCGTCAACGATACGACATGCTGGGGATATTTACCCCTTGACATTTTCTTGAAAAAATAAAATAGTATATAATGAATAACTATTAAATCCACTGCAACATATGTCTTTACGAACAACTATTGTGAACATATGATATCTTCGTTCGATGCAAATTTGTCTACAAACAAAACAAATACACGTTTAATGCTGACAAATAGGTCATACTAATACGTGATATATTATTATGTTTGCAATTGCATATAAGTTGACAGGGCTGTCTGCATAATCGATTACACAAGCTAAAATAATAACACCTTGGCGTATCCTGGTTTTGCATAAATCATAAAAATACATTTTCGCTGCGCTTGACAGCTCATATAAAAAATGATACATCTGCATACATACGATATATGTGTATTTATAATAAAAGAACACATTAGGTCCAGCAATATAATGCAATATCCATAATGCATAAGTTATGTTTTTTGCTATATTAATAATGCTGATAAGTTTGTGTTACGTCCGGCTTTTATTTAATGAATTACGACAACGAGCGCTGTAGCATATCAATAATTGGTAAAACGTATATTTCAATAGATTAGGCATCAACTATCGATAATGTTTCCTCTCTTAGCATGAAATACACACTTTATCGTACGTAAGAAAATGACAGGAAGTCATAGGAATTGATTACTTGAAAAAATGTATAATATTTCTTATCTGAAGTGCTCTTATAATTGAATATACATTATATGTTTTACATATCGCTCTTTTTATGACAAAGACCATCGTGGACAAAAGACAAAGAACGCATGCTCCGAATGTTCAGAAACTATATAAGCAGATTCCTTATAAGTTGGACATGCGCACATTGCATAATCGATTCGCGCAAATGAGTTTTTCGGGAAATTGCATTACATCAGTTATAAAACATTTGTTTAATACAATTTTACATTTCCGCGAAATATCTTATTAAAAAAGAACGAAATGTATGACAAATTATATACATTAAATGTATAAGGATGACGTCATATTGTCGTAATGTCAGATCATTCCACAACAGTGATTGTCGCGTTTTATCAGCATTCGAATAATAGTTTATTTCCGCGAAGATCTAGGACACTAAAAAACCAACATTTGATAAATAATTTGCACCCTGTAAGGTTTGACTTGTTTATGTTGTCATATCATTCCGCTCCAATGTCAAATGACATCGTTTTGGTCATTTTATCGTTGAAAGCGTTATTTGCTCTATTATTGTTTCATATCTTTTAATTTACCTTTACATTGACACATCGCAAGGAACTTTCAATATAAACACTGTGGGTTTAAAACGGTTTATTTCTAGTCTTATCTCAATCCAAATCAATTTATCACAAAACCTTCAACTAAAAAAAACATTAAACTCATAGAATCGCAATTCAAATTCAAAAGAGATGACAGAGAAACAATAACAAGATTTTATCAAATTTAATCACTAAATAATTTAAATATTCTAAGGCATCATATTACCAACATTTTAATATAAAATAAAAGAAGTGTAAGTAACAGCCCGTCATGTGTACAGGATGTCAAGATGTAGAATAATATTTTACACATCCCAGACAATCGTAATATATATCATGAAGAAGTAATAGAACTAAGTATACGATTACTTAGCTTGAATTAATATTGCTACGTTAATCGCAAGTTAAGATGTATGTACATATGGTTTTGATGTGATGATAATGATGAGGATGATCAATGATAATAATGCTGTAATATGATATCTTTATCCTTATGCTGTTTCTGATAATGAGTATGATGATGGCGATGCTGATGCTGCTGATGATGATGAAACATTTAATGTACACTATGTTGTTTCCCCATCAGTGTGTACACTAGACAATTTACAAGTTAAGAAAGAGGTACCAATTCCAACGTTCTACCTTATTCTCGTTTCGGTATTGTCCATTCGGTCACAGATGGCAAAAATTAATCACGATTATCAATATCGGTATGTGATAACAAGGAAAAACTATCAGAAGTATGCAATGATGATTATTGATTTTAAAACAGATAACACAATGCAACGGAACGAAAGTTATCAGTTACAAATAGTGTATCCGTTCGAATGCAATCAACACAATATTGCATACAATCTTAGTAACGGTCAAGACAAATATAATATGTGACTTAAGTAATTTGGACCAAAATAAAAAAATATTATATTAATATTTATAAGTGTGGGTTCTTCGTAAATTCGTACCATGAATATCAATTAGGATATTGCGCCATTGAAATAATATGATAGTATTCTGCAATATAAATACTAATGACAAGTGTTGTCATGTTACACACCAATTTGAATGTAATGCCTAGAATTCAATATCCGTCCATAAAGCAAACCTTTTGAACTTTGCGTTAATTTATTTTATAGTAGGTTAATGTAAAAATTATCACGTAGCTCATTAAGCTCATTTGTTTGAACAGCATTCATATACTAAAAGTAATTTTTACATGCTTAAATGTGTACATTGTTCATCAAGTTGTACCAAACAAGTCCTGCGCAGGTTATTTAAACATGCTTCCGTGAATGCTATTAAATGCCAGTGGAATCACCTGAAAAATGGTTAGCACAATGTCATATCATATGACAATTTTAGTATTTGCTTAAGAAAGAGACTTTCGCGAAAAAAAGATACTGCCGTTGTAAATAAACCAATGAAGCATTCAACGCATTATAAATATATAATAAAAGTAAAAACACGTGTCTGTGATTTTAAATATATATTGATTCAGCCAACGCGTTTCGCACAGCTCATCAGGGCATAATACAATATATTTTGCCCTGGTGAGCTGTTCGAAACGCGTTGGCTGAATCAATATATATTTAAAATCCCAGACACGTGTTTTTGCTTTTATTATATAATATTCACAATCTGGATTATTACATTTTATATATATATATTTAAATCGCATTGCATCCGCATATTAATACTTCCTCTTTGAATATTCCTAGATATAAGACATGTACTGATGGGACACAGGTCGCAAAATGTATGAAATATTTTTGCAACCGTTTAATACGATCATATATAGAACCAAACAACGTCATATTATATTTGTCATTCACATCTATTTCGTACTTAAAAAGATTTATTATTAACCATATATTAATTTAATAGCTTTATGACGCGAGGAAAAAACTAGGCTGTAAGCGTGGAAATATATATATAATTACTTGTATAAGTTGAACATTTTTAAGACTTCATGGCTTCAAGGAATATTACAGAAATGGTGGACCACACTATCGAATGAACATGTTGCATTCGTGTATAGTGAACTATTTCACAGTAGTGTAGTCAAACTTCGGACGATTTAATTCGAACGTGGATAGTATTAACTTTTCCAGTTTATGAAAAATCCATATAACTAAACGATTATACAAGCACTTAATTTAAATAAGCATTATTCATATTGCCCGAACAGCGTATACTATTGTCTTTAGGATGGAATTCATGTAACAAGAAATGCAAATCCAGAAACGATTTCAGGTCAACTTCAGTCAAAACGTCCAACTTTTAAAACATCGAATTCATGTCACGATGAAGTAAATCTTGGGAACGAGTTCCAATAACCTAGACTTGCTTGAAAACATTTTTAACAACGATTTTAATTGATGATGTGGAACATCAAATTGCAGCAAACCAAAAAACCCTATATGATCGACGGTTAGTGCAATGCAATTTCAAAAAAAAAAATATAGTTTATGTAGATATACTACAACTGTTCAAATATATACCTGCCATTTATTTGAACGTTGCAATTAGGCTCCTATTCATTTCGTGAAAATAACAACTACATAATAACAACAACTGTTCAATAAGCAATATAATAATAATATATTAATGCTGAGCACTTAATATCAATAAGGCATAATTCAGCTATAAGACCAATACAACGTTAAATAAAATAATAAATGCGTACTGCAATTGGTTTATCTATTTTAAATTAATAATAAATCATCATTATACATACACACCTTTTATCAAATACAAGTATGGGTCAGTGGCCTTGTAAAAAACTGTGAAGACTTCGTTTGATGAACACAATATTTGTAATATTTAAAAAATAACAAACTCAGTTCTCACATAAACACATTTCGATTTAAGTCAAGTGCTCAAAATCTACTCATCTCACCCTTTAACAGTTATTTTTATTCTTATCACTGCCGGAAATTACGAATTGTTTGCATCGTTCACAAGGGATTTCCTTAGCGCTGTAGACACGTACATACCATAAATGCAGTGGAAGATATTAAATCTTAAATTTCCGTATATAAAACAGAAGAGGGGATAAAGCGAATTAAGATAAGGCCATAATTATGCAGTTTGGTGAGTAAACATAATCAACAAAGCATGAGTCGTATGATATTCGGTCATTTTCTCACGAAAAGATATAATCAGTGTTTACCATGAAATTCGTTAGATGCGTATATGATCTCTGGTATTTCAACCAGTTACTATACGTTTTTCGTTAAATACATGTACATTTAGTTTAAACCTATTTGATTTAGATCGATTGTATCGAAAGCCTTAGGCTTATTTTAACACTCTCGTTTCCGTTTCCTGGGACTAAGAACCAGAACTTGGTGTCTTTGGGGGAGATCGGAAGAACGCTACCACATTAAGGATTGAAGCCGTGACCTTCCGGTCGCTAGGCGGACACCATATCCACTACGCCACGGCGACCTCTGTAATACATATGCCTGTGTCCTTAAATCATTTCAGTTTGTATTATTTTATCGTTATGTAAGGGTTGTCTTATTAATCATAAGGTATTATATAAATTAACATGATCACATATATGTGGTCACTACAGAACGTCCTTTTCAACATTGCACTATTTTTATGTGTTGCATGTGCATTATGGAGATAGGTTCTGCAATTGTTTCTGTAAGCAGATATTTAGGTGATACTTGCTTTTACTATAACATATGCCTCAAACATTAGAAGTAGGGTAGATTGTTTCATGTATTCGGATCAATAATGGTCAATCTGCTCCAAAGTCGATATAGTGCTGAACTGACGGAGTACACAGTTTAATAACAGTATCCTTATTTACATCAATATTTATGAATATCACCAATTGAACGATTTTGAACGTAGATACAGTTCAAATAAAGCAAAGGCTATTTGTACCAAACATAAAGATAAAAACCATGTTCATTGACATTTTGTAAATTAATTAAAACTCAGCATATATAATTCCTTACGCTTACAACCTCACAAACTTTGTTTGCGCTGTCAGTAACACTGGCATAATATTTTCTCTACATTATAATTGTTCAACAGGATTTATTTTAATGGGATTTAAAATAGATTAAACATGTGTTAAGCTTCCCAGTCCCAGCACACCGGTACTCTGGTCTGTCATGCGACACCATAAGTATTCAAATGGTAACGTATACGTCAGCAAAATAAGGGTCAACCATAATGTTAATATTCAAAACGTTAATACAATCTGAATAATAGAAAAAAACATTGGCCTTTTGTGTACTCCTATATTAATTCATTATTTGTTTACGTGTTTTAATTGATCATCTTTCCTGCAGTTTGATTTGAAATAACACATTCTAATTTAAAAAGCAATATACTTTAGCAAAGGATGAAACTACGGAACTTACTATTACTAGTATAACTATTATAACAGAAAACCAACAATAGACAAACGATTATTAAAACTTGGATCAGTAACTTGGAATGGTCAATGCAAGGTATTTGGGGTTTAAACCGGTACCGGACAAACCGAACCTCAAACGTACCCCATAATTAATCACAAAGCTAACTCTCGTCAAAACAATTGTTATCACATGTTTAAATACTAATATGTTGAGCGCGTTGCTGTAATCGAAAAGTTATTTAAAAATGCGACAATTTCCCTAAATTGCTTGCTGTATTAAATACTGTCAGAATTTGATTTGTACTGAGTTGATGAAGAAGAACGTATTCCTGTATGTATATTAAATGTTGTCATATTTCAGTCTTCAGAGACTGTAATCAGTAGAGCAAGTTTAATTTGTTCGATTGAATAAAAACAAGATCTATTGATAGAGTTTCTTGAGTTGCATGGTTTCCTTTATTACATCCGCGTAATTAATATTTGTGATGAAATTATTAAATGTCATTGTAATATCTGTTTCTGATATTCTCAGATAATCGGCCTTAAATTGTTAATAAAGGTAAACGTCTTTAACCAATATTCATTCTTAAAACTGCAATACAGTAAATTAAGAGATGATAACATACGGAACATCGTGTGGTTTTTCTCATGCCTTTTAATTAGCAATATGTTATAGATGATTATGACACGTATGCATTTAACTTGCTCTAAAAACTACGTAATGTCAATTGCATAGTAAAAACTTTCGCATGAACACGCATACTTGTTCACATTAAACTATTGTATAATATTAACGACTTTTTATCCAACAATTCGTATACATCTCGAGTTATTCATTACGATTATTTTACATTTCTTGTAATTTCAATAACTTGTTCAGTTAATATAAGTCGCTAATTAAATGTTTAATCTGGTTTATACTTAAACTAATAATGTTACAGTGTCATTTTCCTATCCAAATATATCATTTAAGACGCTTAAAGCGTCAGTCTATATGTTGAGAAACGTACAAGATCAAAATGTCTGTGACATCCCTGATAATGTCAATGTACGACTGTTAATGCGACTAAAACCTATTAAAAACCTTTTTGTGTAGAGTGTTTTGTGGTAATTATAGGGTGTGCTATGTTTGTCATTGTGACTTATTTTAAAACAAACACCTACCTGACTTCAAGTAAGTAATACTATTTCTACAGAGACATAAGCTAGAGATAAACTAGTATTAATCTCTATCTGTCTGTTATTTATGTACATGATTATAAGTCTACTCCAGTGTATTCGAGGTGATTCAAGACTCGTAATAATAGTACTAGTAGTAGTAATAGTAGTAGTAGTAGTAGTAATAGTAGTAATAGTAGTAGTAGTAGTAGTAGTAGTAGTAGAAGTAGTAGTAGTAGTAGTAGTAGTAGTAGTATTAGTAGTAATAGTAGTAGTAGTAGTAGAAGTAGTAGTAGTAGTAGNGTTGTAGTAGTAGTAAGCAGTAAGATAGTATTAATGTTATAATGTTGTTGCTGTTGTTATAATAATAATTGTTAATATTATTTATGACCATGTTTCTTATAATAAGTATATGAATATTGATGTCATAATAACAGTCTAATTGTTATTTTTGTTATTATTATTACAATGTCTTTGTATACGCATGCGTCACTGCTATTTTGCCGTCGTGACGTAATGTTCTGTTTATATGCTTTTGATGTCAATATGCAATTGTTTTGTTGAGTGTCATGAAGAAAAATATTTATTTATGACAAATGTATGCAGCTTTAAAGAACAGTTCATCATATTTTATAGGTTGCGTTACAGAAAGTGTCTTCAACATAATTCGCAATATGAATTATATGTGATACATTAAATGAATAAAACAGTGTACCATTTTCAGAGAGCCTTAACTTCAATGCACTCGAAGATGCGTGCCAGTTGTTAATAGTCCATTTTATTTATTTCATGCGCATGTGAACTTAAAATAATCAGTGTTATTGTCCTGGATATGGATGACATGTTACCGACATAACAGTAACGAACACTGGTGAGTTATCGAGAATTTTCAAACAGAACAAACACTGTGATGCTGTTGGGTTTATCACGAGAAAAACATGTTTACAAGAATGTGAGACAAATATTTCAGCAGAACGTGACTTTCCGGTAATTATTAAACCACTAATTACATAGTTCACTTTGAGTATTCATGCGCATGTGTCAAACAAAAGCAAGACTTTTCTATCAGCACTGTATATGGAATTGTTAAATTACTGCTTGTTCCATAATCCATACAGGTTAAAGACATTCAGTGAAAGTTCACAGCTGAAATGAAACCTTGTACATAATCATACTCATAAAATCCATTTTTTTTCAAATAACATTTCCTGGAAACTGTCATATATTATTTTGTTTCTATTTTCAGCTGTGCCGAAGTTTAATAAAGCAGTGTTGCAAAGTATCTTTAACTAAATGCACTTCAACAACGTGCCGGTTTTAAAGGGTAAGTTTATGTATAGCAACATACGTCCGTACTTAAAGTTCTTCATGTTCATAAATAGAAGCCACGAAGAGCTGCTACATAGCAAATTAATTCACAAATGACAATAACAAGACAATATAATCATCGATCAACGACAAAGTTAAATATATTTAGGAATAGGATATTTGTCATTAAATTAATAATGTTGTGAACTTACGCTTATTGTTATTCTTAGTATTTACAAACATGTCATGAACACGAATGACTTGTATTGGTTTGTAATGATTTGCCAGGTGTTGACAACCAGCGTTACCATATGTAATATACATATATCACAATTGTATATGGATGCATTTCTAAAGGACATGATTGTGTGCGCTATATCCCTTACCAAATATACAGTTTATTGTGATTATTATTCATATTGACGATGACCATGACGATGACCATGATGATGTGGATGATACTGATAATGTTGCTTTTGCTGCTGCTGCTGCTGATTTTGCGTATGTTGCTGATTTAGCTGCTGTGTCTGCTGCTGCTGCTGATGATGATGATTATTCGTTTGCAAATATTAAAATCACGCTCGTGTCAGACATATGCGGATATCAAACGTTTTGAAGTGAATGTATACACACTGGCTGAAAGGTACTCATGTGAATGCTTTTGAAAATGTACTGCATGGACAATACGTAAAGAAGTATGCTATTCAATGACGCCACAATGGATATTTGATAAGGACCGCAAATAGAAAGCTGTAAGAATAGAGACAATTAAGATTTCCTGTATGGATAAGAAGAACGGGAACAACATACGAGTAGAATACCTTTTCGAATAAAGTATGATCACATAAAGTACAAACATATAAAACATGAATAAGGAAATAGGAATAACAAACGGCCAACCGATTAAAAAAAAAAAGAGAAAAAAACAAAAGAAGGCAAGCGACACAATTGATTTGAAGACAAATTACACGCAACGAACTACACATATCAGTTTATAAATGTATACCAGTTAGAATGCTGCTTATATAATTATGCATATAATCTTTGTAACGGAATCGGGCAGTTCACATTTTGCGTAGCTTAATAGATAAACGCTCTATGAACAATATATGACTTTATTTTACGAATATATCATATTTATAAACATGGTTATGTATACAAAATGTATGCTTGCTATATGTAAGCATGAACAGACTTCAGACGTTAGACCACATAGACCATATGTTGCTGGTATAAACGAAATCAACACAAGATAATTAGTGTTTTATTTGGTCAATGTTTAGCTATAAACTGATATGACTAGTTGTGTATCAGGTTTCTGTAATTTCTACCAGTTACTTTCAGATGATATTAAATCACCGTGTGGTAATTGTAGATTGTTAATGAAAAATAATTATGCATTGACGGATACATTAAACATAAATGCGCACATATTCGAATAAAGTTTTATTCTGTAAAATAAAAGATATATATTGTAAGATTTGCACTGGCAAATTAAATACGACACGCCTAATGTGTTTTATATCGGCTGAATTGTTTCTTCTCAAATCATTTAAAGAAACTGTGTAATAAGGTTTGTTATATTTAATTTTGAGTGATAAAATATTGAACACGATTGGTGATATTTAATTTCTAATATGTTTCTCACTAGCTTGACAAGGGGCTGTGCTTTTATTTGTAAAATTTGATGAGATATTTGTTGTTGTTATAAATACATTGGTCGTACCACCATTCATCACAATCAACCTTCAACGAGTGAATCTAAATAGCAGTTCATGATATCAGTACCGTTATTTTATAAAATACATATGTGATATCCAGATCCCAGCACATTGTGAAAACACATCTAATAATTTTGTACAAATGATGCTGTCAAAGTTATCCGCAATGATATTTTAATTATAAAAAGTAACGCTTGAGTGCACGTGTGTGCTTTTGAACTTATTATAAACGTATCAGCTTTGTTTGTGCCTCATATTAATGTGTTTTTTTCCATCTAGACCATTTCAGTAAAACATATATAGGAACACATTTTATTGTTAAATGCATTATCTGTAATATACGCGGCTTTGGATACCTTAGTCTCTGAGCTAAACTGACTTAAGACTTTCTATTGAGGGTACTGATAAATAACCAGGCAATGGAGCTGGACAACTTGATACACACGTTATTTTGCAAATGCAGCGTTTTTGTGTTTTAAATCCGAATGTGTTCTTTTCTAACGTCGTTTTTTCCAGGCAACCCTTTCAATTCAATTCAGTTCAATGACATTTTGGAATCAATAGAGAAAACAATAATTAATACAATTAAAGCCGTCTCACCAGAACACTCGTCAATCGTACATTTTTTTACAGTTTTACATTTTTAGGAACATACTTCAATGTGTTTATAGTATTTAGGAAAATTTGCGTTTCTATTGTTTAGGAAAATCTGCGTTTCTATTTTGTGTCCGTTACGATTATTGCAAAGTCTGTGAAGCCTATACCGACTTGTCAAGGTAAATAACTGAACTACATGACGGCCAGGTATTAGCCTATGTGTACGGTTATACGATGAGTAGTTTCCCCTACACATTACGTGTGCAATCCAGGACACATTTATTGTAATCCAAAACGAATGTGTCTTTTATACCCTAAGCACTTCATGTATGAGAACATAGAACGAGTAGAACGCGTGTTATACGTTTGGAATATAAATCAAATAAATTAATGTCAATGAGCATCTTGTTTGCTTTCGGGGTAATACCATACCATATTTTCGTGGGATGAGAGTGAAAAGCTACACATTTTCAAAATGTATTTATATTTATATTTATTTTCTCACTTTACTGATTAAAAAGCTCACGGAAAAACGCCGAAAACAATACCATATCCCCTATATGGCTATAATTAGGATCTACAACCACTTGCATGTGGTCTCTGAATTAACGTGAATATGTATATGTTGATAATATTAAACTTTCTAAACATTTTAAGCCATTTATTGTAGGGAACAAACTAGATCTCTTAAAATAAGAGTCACACAAACAATGTATTATTTTGGCTAAAGCTGTTTCCGAATATTTGGAGTGCCCAACTTCATACATGTTAACAATAATTTTAAAATAAAGTATTTACCATCGAAAAACCTTTTAATTTTAGGTGTTCCTTAATGAAACACACCGAACCACACCTAAAGTAACACAAACACCAACCCGATTCCATAAAGTTGATTACTAAACATTACGCGTTGACACACATACTTTGGTGTGTAATAACACGTATACCATAAATACAGATTAATTATTTAAATGATCATTTCTCAATTTACACAAAAGTATCTCTTTTTGTATACTATTCATTTTGACATGAATAAAACACCATTGCATTCCCTTATAACATTGTATGGTAGAATATGTATCTAAACCAACACAATAACGAAACCAACACCTTTTACTTAATTGTATTGTCCAATACAAAGCTATGTCTGCACGTAACAAAATTGTATGATAAATTGCACTTACAAAAATCCGTATTGGTATTCGGCTTCTATGAATGAAGTTTATTTTTCCCTAATTCATATTGTAACACTTGTACGTGTGTCTTTTTACAGAATTATAGGATGCATTCCTCTTATGATTAATTGTCTAAGCTATTATTAGTCTTATTTTAAATTGTCTGAATACTGAATAGATACGTCTCTATAGTTGATACGCGTGTCTGCGGATGATATTTGTCTGACATGTTTCCGGTCAATTTGTGAGAGGTTCGTGACATGAGGCACACAAGAAAGTTACCGCAGTAGACTTTATTGTCATTCACAGTGTCTGATAATATAAAGTATTGACATAACAGACATTTCATCTTGTGTACATACTTTGATAGAACATCATGATATGCAATCTCTGCGTTCCATGCTTCATATATAAATTTAAACCTTAAACCTTTTGCATATAAGCTGAAGTTTTATTTACAATTAAAGATATATCATTGTTTGCTATAGAGAAGAATACGTATCTGAAATAAACTCTTGTTGTAGTTTTCTGAGCCAGGATATTAGACAACATCTCAGTATATCATTTGTCGAAATGTATCAGTAACCTTTTCATTGTATTACCTTTCCTCCATGATAATATGGACTATATTAAATATTACCAATCGGATAGCACAATATGCTTGAATACTACTACATCAATAAGATTAGGCAATATAGTTTTGCTATGAATTGTCCAACCATATTTGATTTGCAAGCCGCTGTTGTAGACGGCATTGACTGATTTTCATAAAAAGCCAGTGTGCACTTACAGGATTATCACTGCCTATATCATTGCGATGTTATTACCCTTGTAATAGACACGTTGTAAATACTAAATTAAACGGACAGAATGCGACGCCGAAAGTTGTGTTTCCAATTGTAGCAATATGTGGGATGTATTTTACACTTAAGTCGTAATGATGCTCGAAATCTTTTAATACTGAATAAGGCACTTAAATGTTGTTTGGCATTATAGAACACAAAACTGTATAGAACAAATTCAAAATTATATGTTTTAACAAATATTTCACTGTTTGTTCTCACAGAAATGTATGTGGATTCCAGATTACGCGTGTTGCTGAATACATCGTGATTATTTAAATAACGAAGTCTAAGTATCGTACAATTCACAAATTGTACTCGATATAGGGGCATTATCAATACTGCGTTACATGGAACACTGCTTTTAATTATAAAGAACAGAACAGAAAAGAACTGAAATTTATTACGATTTGTACATAGTACATCGTAAGTCTTAACCATGTAATTATACACATATCAAAAGGTGATGTGAATAGGAAATGATCATACAGTTATAAGTAGTATACATTCAAACTAACGTAATACATGCAAGTAGTTTGAGGAAAAACATATTAGCAATTTTACAAACTAGTTATGTGGCAGGGTGGCTATCTTGTTATCAATATTTATGGAAATATACTAAAATGAAAATTGAATATAAAGGCAATTATAAACGGTAAGTAAATGTTAAATGGTATACATATGCTTCCATTCTAGGGTTACGTATGTTGCGGCAATTTTTTAAATAATTGTTGATGTTCAGATATTTCAATTCAAAACATTTCCTTCCTTTAAAACTAGCCCACCAAATTCATTTAATTTCGAACATAACATCACCTTATCTTCAGACAGATATGGAGTTTTCGCGTACAATTGAATCAACCTACCATCTCAGAAAATTAATGTGTTGATAATTAGGAAGTGTTAAACGTTTCTGAGTGCGTTCTTCACTAGGTTATTAAGTCTTAGTCTTACAGCGATAGCTTTACGGAACATTTCATTCGCACCATATTAATAACTCTGTGTTGTAATTTCGATTATTGATAGACGATCTTTCGTCGATGTTCTGTGCGATAACATAATAACTCATAGAAAGCTGATACGGATTATTATGTCGTGTTATCTCTTAGCATAACGTGGATCTGGTCATTTATCACTTGTCTTCAATAAAGGACCTCGTTATCCTTATTAATATTTTGTTTCTGCTGATGCAGCTGATGTTTCACTAAGTCTATATTTGACAATTAAATAAAGCAGTTCATTTAAATTGATGTCATAATAAAACTATTATACTGCACATGTCTAGGTAAATTTCCGCCTTAAAAACCGGCAAAAAGCTTTCAGACTTGCCCCGGGCACGACTCCACTTATAAAGAGCAAAAAGAATTGACATTTTAAGACCTTTTAGGAGTGTAGAATACGATTTTTGGAAACACGCCAATATCAAATTTAACCAGTAAAAGCATTGCGACATGATTTTTGCTTATCATGGCGATCCATTATATTTGATTCACATACACTGACAAAAGACCGATGTTAAGTAGCAGATGAGGAGGAATGTTTTAGCCAATGGTTAGACAGTCTGAAAATCTTAACAATATAGTTTTTAAGTATAGTAAGTATTGATGTCGGATGTGCTTATGAATAACACTCATTTAATTGAGTAAGTTGTATTATGCGGTTAATTCACTCCCTAATAACCTCCGCCTATAGCATCTGTATTAACCCCTTAAAAATATGAAATGTTTATAAATAAACGCATACGTGTATTTAACATAGGTCGATCAACTATTAACAAAAAACATAGAAGACCATGAAAAATACATGTTCAACCAAATTTACAAATTAAGTAGATTATATGAAACAATATGAAACTTCGTCGATATTAACTTCGAAGAATATTTGAATCGTGTGCTTGTGCTTTGAGATAGTACTTCTATATTATCACTCTAATACGACATTTTGATTGTCTGCACATATTTCTTAGTTTTATGGTATTCTGCATTGATAATCAAAGTTTCAAAACAATTCACCGCACAATATTTATTTGTTTACATTTTAAGTTGCAACTCAAAAGCATTTTTCAAATTTGTTCCGAACCATTTATTCACAAGTTGCAAAATTATTTATTTATACACTTTTTTAGTATGTAGTAATATATTAATGCATACTTAATACCAATATGATAGTCTATAACGTGCAAGAAAAGGAATGAAGAAAACATAAACAAAAAAGTGATGTCATCATCCCTCGGAAAAAAACACAATCTCTAGACACAAGTCTTTTTTTTCAAATTAATTTTCCAAAACAATGGCAGTTGGAAATTACAATCTTTGAACATAGAAATTCTTTACAGTGTAAGTTTGAATGAAAATTGGAAAAAAAGGGCGGTCACCGGTGAAAATGAAAACTTCCTGCTTCACAATCAAGGGTACCCACATTTGCCAAGAACGCCTTACTGAATTTGAGACTTTTACATATGAGCATATAGATGAGTTCAAATATTTAAAAATAGAACAAAATGAGGAAACGCGCATACTTAACTCATAAACGTACATTCATACATAGCATATAATGTATTACATTGAACCTACACAGTTTAGTAAGACTGTAAGGTATATTGGCTACATTTATTTAGTATTTAAAAACAAACATTCATTGACAACATTTTCAACTTCCAAAACTTAACCTGTGCATACCAAAGATAAAACAAGAGTGTGTTAATTGTTGGTAATTGTTTGTTTGAAAATTGCTACTTACCCTCAACCTCCGCGCTGCGATTTGACTTGAACCAGCATAGCTGGATCAAATCCCTGCCGTTATAGCCAACCACGCGATGATAGCCGAGCCACGTGGTACAATAATTTTCCGGTTTTTTGTTTCCTTTTTTCGAATTAAGGATTATTTATTTATTTATAATGAACATTAACTTATACACTATTTTCAAAATAAAAAAAAATAATATTACTTTTCATAATATAATACTTATATAAAAAAAAAACTTCCAGATCTGGAAGGATTTCTTGTGATGGCAGAGATTGTATGTGAGAGCATGGAACGACAGCTCTATGTGGAGAATGACTTACCATATCAGCAGGTTTCGCAGAAGAGCTCATTGGAAACCGGGGATTAAATGGAATTGCACATGCCGACTTGTACTGTGGTCGCGCAGCACCTGATATACACTGCGGTTTTATTGTTTGCGGATTGTTTACGTTTAAGCGGGAATCTTATCCTTACGTTTATTTTGGTCAGACGAGTATAAATCAGGAAGTAAAAATATCATGCATCCAGTGCACAAATGGCATCACAACGAATAGACGAAGACTCATCTCATTTAGTCCTCATAATGATATGGTTGAATAAACCGTAATGTTTAGGAATGTTAACTTGCTCGATGTCGTTGACACTTTTGTAGTGATAACATGATTGTTAAGACGTTGACACATACGCGTATTCTCTAAATAGTATGCTTCTTAGTAAAAGAATAAGCATTATGATCAAATCCCTTTTAATATTTTAATTCATAAATATGTCTAAAGCGTATATATTTATTTCCAGTATACATATGTCACCAGTTGTTAAAATGCCTTCGTATGTTATTTTACTATGAACAGTATGCTCCGAAGGATATCTTTCGTTTGAATATTGTATTAATCTTGTCAATTTCGACTTTACTAACCACGCATTCGATAATTTGTTTCCGTAAATAATATTTTGTTAATTCACTGCACATTCCCCCATCCTACCTTTAATTGCAAGCATTACGTGTAAACTCGGATTTAAGCAATACAACATTGCGCTAGACACGTTGAAAGCACATTAAAAAAGAAAACTATGGTTTATAAAGAACAAATTCATTGTGATTACTAATAAATGGTTCTAACATATACTGTTAATCGTTAAATAGTTTGTAACTTTGTAACTTAAAGAGACGTAGACTTACTAAACGTCCAGCTCTTTTGTTTCTTCAAACAATCCTTGCTAATTTACATATGAAATCTTGAGAAATAAACACTTGCACCGATGATTCTTTATAAACAGAGCATACCATAAACAAATAATAAACTTTCTGATTAATTAACCATGAATACAGTTTATATAACACAATACGAAATTATTACGTATGGATCAAATCAAGTTAATTTTGTTTAAAAAAAATTATACATATACTTTGTCTTAAATGTTTAATATGCGCATACGATAAACAGCAGATCCATTGCATGTTTACTTCAAACATATTGCGATTAGATAGCTTAAAGTGTGACTGCACGATTGTTATGTGTGTGAAATTGAAATATACTGATAAAAATATGTTACAATAACACAAACTAGGCAAGACAAATTATACATTGATGACGAATTTCATAAAATGCAGCAAAAACAAATAAGCGCCCCAAGCCGACTGTGACAAAGATATTTCGTACATATTTTCCTACAATAACCGTAGCACTTTTATAGGATCGGAGGTTGTGTTCGTGTGTCGTATAATAGACATCGTTGCAGGAAAGCAAAATGATCCGTAAAACTCAATTGTGTCTTTGTGTCGTATGAACGAATCTGCACTTAAACTAAATTTAGATTCACATCGTACATGCATGATAAACATGCTGACAAATTCGACTGTACATACATTTTCGATTTCAGAATTAAATATCTGGCTTATTTCGCTTTTTTAGACACATGTTCTTTTAACTTTTCTTTTAAATTTATATTGCAAAATATGCATAATAAGTTGTTTACACATTTTATATAAATTCATAAATATTTGCTAAAATCGTGCAGTCTCACTTAAACACGATATTGAAGAAAACAAAGATAATGTTAACTTTGCTAAATGCAAACAATAATGTGGGGAATTTCCATTGACAATATTTTGTCTACGAAATGTGTAAATGTTTTTAGAATTTCGAATGACGATCTGGCGGGTACGATTATCGAAATGGACGGTATTTGGCGATTGGATTAAATTTATGTCATAATGTGATGTATTTAAATATAACATTTTGCAGTTTATATTATTTAATATATTATTATATAAATGGTTTTCAATATATTCCTAAACAATTTGTTCATGCTATGTCTGTTGCCTTCAAACGCTATTATTCGAGACAACTCTGATTCAGCTTAGAACGATTTATTTCTTCCTTAAGATGATACATTTTGTTTCTTTGGAATAAATACATCTTCTTTATGAATAAACAGTCATTATAAATAATAAGATCTTCCTTAAGAATACATTAAACTTTCATATGAAAGAATTCGTGACTGTAGAACCTACTGGTACGCAATACCTGTCAAAACACGGTATCGTCAGAAATAAGGATCTTAAACGTAATTATAGTATGTGGAATAGGTTACGTTCAAATCGTTGCAATCCTTATGCAAACTTATGTCTGTCTGTAAATTTATCCGAATTCGAGACATGTTAGTAAATTAAATATACATCACGTAGTACCCCGTTATCTAATACTCCATTAATAAGTGTATCACTTAAAAAAAAATAAAACACTTGATGTATAGTCGGCGATTTACTTCTAATAAAATATAATTAAATGTATTACCAACAACAATACCTTGACAAAGACCGAGATATGACTCGCATTTTTTGGGGGATAACATACGCGCTACCGATGGGAAATTCAGTACGGAGTCCGTTATGGGCCACAGTTAGTGTCGTGTTTCGCCCGTATAGATCCTCGCAAAATCGGGGAGATAAATTATACGACTATAAACTTAAAAACCAAGACATACGACAATAAACATCGAATCGCGTCAGTTTAACATTTGATTGCGCTTGAATTTTGCAAGAAAAGATGCATCGAACATTGAGTGTGGTTAGTCACTGTAGGATTGTTCTGAGAACGCGATACTCGCTATTTAAATAGACACACGATACACCACGCGACTTAAAAGCGAAGCACAACATTAGGTCTTGCAAAATCAAACATGCCGACTGTAGACGTTATTAATGAAGCCAGATGCACACTGTTGCACGCGACAGAATATAGTATCGACGACGAACGATATAGAAAGAAGCTCGACACTACAAACGACAATCTCCATACATTTTATTATCGTGTTTCGTTTTTTAATGCATCGCGTCGGGATGAGTATTGTGCGTCATGATCTGAAATTAAAAATTCGATAGTCCACAATTGCAAGATATTTGCGCAATGACGTCGTGAGAAAGCGGCATTCAATATTAAATTCGACATACGACACGCGACAGTTAGAATTTTTGATGACTATTTTCTTGTCAAATACAACCGTGCAACGAGACAAACAATTACCCATATGACGTTGTTGATGACGAGTGTCGTTGTAAATTGTCATGTTCCGTATCGGGCATCGCGTGGCTTGTCCTCAAAGAGCAAGTGTGACATTCATTATTGCAAACGGCAAAATAGATTTCGCAATTGACATGCCAAATGACACAAAACGAATTCCGCAATTCAGGTTTCAGGACTTAATGGTTTATTTGGTCGCTATATGAGTATATGTGTTTTTAAGTATCGATTACAGAACGTGACAAACGCTTCATGATTTATTTTAAACAGTGTCGGATGATAATTGTCAATGAAACTGTGGTTATGTACCTTACTTTTAATTTGCCAATCTCTACACAATTGCATTTATTTGTTTGATTCAAGTGTGTCAAATCACTAAAAGTAGTGCAATCGTTTTCAATTACTATTTGTGGTGCATTGTTTAAAGTTCAATAACACATAAATCATCAAAGCCATAGTTAAGATATTTTTCACTAATTTAAGTTTAAATTAACGTTGGATATCTTCTAATACCAATGGGATTTATAGCGTTATTTGAGTAATAGATGTATAAATAACCTCATTGATTGTCAATGGGTATATAAATGTCAATTTTAACACATGATTATTATATCTAACAATGGACAGAGTGGATATCCAGACAGCATTTGACAGTTCATTATACAATCTACCAACTACTTTAATTGCAATATTATAAATACATTGAATATTGTATTGTTCAAAATTAGAATGTGTGACACAGGGAATTAGTATATTCCAATAACATTCAATCAATGACTTAATCCGATTGCATTGAAATGAAATAGCCAACCTCAAATACTTTTTGTTAAAAGGTTTATAAGTGCTCAACCAGACTAAATTGCGAGCAAACGAGTACAATAATATGCACTTGATCTTTTTGTAAAATCAATGCGGAACATTAGTGCGCATGTAGCGTAACCGAAAAGATAGAGAGAGCATATCGTAAATATGAAAACATAGAGGTAAAATTAATTATTCATTTTATTGCATATATCGCTTTTAAGTTTAAAATTCGTTCACACGCTTAGTATGCTGTTCTTGTTCAAGCATACCCTACTTAGATTGCTATTTTTTAATTATATCAATATGTACTATCAATATTCAGAATTACCTGAGGAACTGACAAATAGTTTTGATCCTGACAAGCTCAGAATTGATGTGTTTATTGCAATATAGTCTCTTGAAAATATCACGGATAAATAATAGAAATAATAAGTTGTTGGATTTCACAACACACGTTAATACATACATAGTGACACAGTAATGTTTAACAAAACAGTAACTATCGTTAATATTAAAAACATTAAAGGTAAATAAGGATTCACCAATTTGTATAAATAGATTTTTTAAGATGAAAATGTATTCATACATTGATATTTTTTTAAGGGACAGAATCAAGATAAACAGAGCTGACGATATAAAGTGACACCGTGAAATTGTCTCACAAAACCCTTTGATAACAATAAATTGTATTTGCGCTTAGAATTGTGTCCTTACGCAAGAATTGCAAAAGAAGATTGCTATGTTGTACATCTATGAATATGTACGATCAATATTCAGAAAAAACTTAGGGACTGACAAATAGTATTGATCCTCACTGGTTGAAGGCATTTACTATCATGAAATAATTATTAAAGGTGTTTCCGAGATTATTAGAGTGTCGCGATATCTTATTATAATCTTCATTCTCAGCGTGAAGCGTTAATTTATGAAATATCACACTATTCGAATGATTGTGGGAGATGCTAGGCAGAACATGTGTATTTTGAATATTCTGAAATATCGGAACTCGCTCTAGCGAGATAGTGAGGTCAAGGAATGGTACCTGTCTTCATTGAAAGATGAACGTATGCAGTACGTACATTGAAGTTCAGAGCTTTGATAAAAAAAACTCCTTGCGCAAAAACCTTAGGGTGCCTGTACTTGAGCGAATAGGTGTTTCCTAGAAGTAACTATGCATATGTGTTTTATTCCAATTGTCGAAAGATGACGTATTCATCTGTATTCAATATTAGGCTTCCAAAATATAAAATTACGAAAAGGCAAGAAAATGCTTTTAAAGTAATCCCTTTCATAAAGGGACCCTATAAGATTGAATTAAACGTTAACTCACCTGTACGTAAACCCAAAAACAGGTCACCAAGGACCACTTTTGCAAAACATAACCATGAAGCTGTGTTATCACATTGATTGAATAATTGCTTTTAGTTGGAAAACATTTGATTAGTTTCATAATTTATATGTTCTACGATTTTTCAAGTAAACCATGATCTTTTTGAGTACATATAAATAAATAAAAGGTATGTAAACAGGCCTTTTGCTGCCTGTCACTGCATATCCGATCGTGTGTTTAGCAACTGAATGTGAGCAAACGCTGCAAGCGTATTCCAAATGCAGAAGACACAAGCAAAATGGTTTATTCTGGCCATACTTTAATTCGATTTGGGACATTTTTACTGGTCGGATCGACGTAAAATTGTGTATATGTGGCACAAATGCGTCAATAATTATGTAGAAACGTTGATACAATGATCTCACAATGGCGAGTTTCTTTTAAGGTTACATTCCACTAGAGTATAGTTTTAGGAACTTTCTCGTGTAACGTAGTCGTTCGATTATCTATAATCTATGTACACGTGTTATTTATTTTAGCCTCCTACAAGTAGTTTCTAAATGAATGATAAACTAAATGGTTATTTATGCGTGCCGATCAGTTTTCTTTCGATTTGAAATGTTCACTGTAAAAATATGTGCACATGCATTTCGTTAATATTCAACTGATGTTTTGATGGCAAAATCTTCTCTTAAAAAATTGATGGTTTTTACGTTAAACATTTACTAAAAAATATTGAAACACCATATTTAAAACGTTCATTTTGTGTATGAGATTGTAAGTATTATCTATATATCTTAAACATATTCAAACGTGCCAATAGTGCCGTTTAAACTTAGGAACGTATTCAATCGACTTTCAGTGAGCATAACTGCAGACAGCACTTTTAGTTTTTAACCATTTATAATCGTTTATATGCTGTGTGTTGTTTTGTGAAAGAGTCCGACATATGTTCGCCCATAAATGTATGTTAACCCGATTCTTAATATAAGTTCTACTAAACTAGAAATTATTGCAGGAGGCAACCTCGTGAGATACCCTTATGTGCACATTCCCAAGCGTGTTAATAAAAACGTTCGTTGGTCGGGTTGTACGCAACAACCCCATAAAGAACACAACGACAGCATTCGTTAAAGGGACAATATGTTCAGTTTTAATTTGGAATTAAGCGGAACTTTCATTGCAATAAAATTACCTGTTCTAACCCATTAAATTATATCAGTACATTTGGAATCGAAGGCTTAATGAAACAAGAATAAATGCATTATAAGGCATGAAAATACACAAGGTGTGGATTTTGTCCTCAGCACTTAGTACAGCGTGGTCGTATCACCATGCAAAAACGTTTCCTTCTGTTGCTAGCTACGGCTCTACAAGAGGAGAGGTACTTAATACCAAAATAAGCTACGATTGACAGGGTGCATGTCGCATACAATTATTTCTCCGATGTGCTTGCTGATGAATGATACCATTTCGACGAAAGCCTTGATATTTTGCCAACACACTGTACAAAAGGAAATTAATACTTTGCAAAATGTTCTGCTGATGGAGCATCTGTAGAATAATGGCAGTAATTGTAATGTAACGTACAAATAATTGGAATATGTATGCAAAGTATTTCCAATTTCGAGACGTTTCACTTCCTTCTTTTGTTCTCCATTTGTCCGTCATGTGATATGTTCGGAAAATTATAACACTGAGATCTGATGATACCCTTAATATGTTTAGACATATTGATATTTTAGTCTAAATCGGGACGGACATTTAAGCAAAGAACAATACATTATTATTTACTCGATTTGCATCTTCTGGCATTCCTTCAATATAAATGTAGTTCCTGTGTCCATAGTTCATATTTTCACCCAGCCCATCAACTGGTAATTGCGATGGCATTATTGTTTTAATGCTTATGTGACTTTATATTTTAGATAGTCCACGGTGATCCTCAAATCGTATGTCTAATTTGTGGATGTTAAGAGGAAAAATATGTTTGAGTGATTGTCCATATAGTTTATTAAATGATGTAAATGAACGTTTACTTTGAAATTCACATGCATATTACGAAAGATATTCAATATAATCATGGTATTGGATTTTGGTGTTTGTTTCTTTGAATGAGAATGGTACTATTAACTGACCAAACATCACAATATTGGTCACCTGACTTATTCAGCCACCTGCCATAAGCGGCAAATTAGGCCACTTCCATTTACTTGCTTCTCAACACAGGTAAGACTGTATTAGGGTTCTCTATTGCATATACGTGTCTTACGGATATCTATATGGGTTTCTCATAGAGCATTCAACTGCACATTCTCACCATCTAACAAATGGCGTTCGTCCATTGTGTTGTAATTAAAACTATGAACAAGATAATTTTGTGTTAATATCATAAAAATCAGCTACCTGATGATACATGTTTTTCTCTTTGTCTCTTTTATACATGGATGTTAGTACACGTAATATATAATTAATATATGTACTTTATCGAAAGAAGACAACAACCTGGAATAGAAACATGCTTCATATAACACGGGTTTGATATCCTTGCAGTCCTTAGACCATTTGCCTAAGTATTTGTATTGATAACTCATCCTTGGTCCCACTCATTTGTGTTAACTGGGGGAAGTTGTGTCTTTCTCAAGATGCAGTTCTCTTGAATTTATTTGCAGGTTGTATATCTTCAAATAAAATGTTAACCCCAGTAAAACCAGTGTGATTTTGAGAATTACAAACTATTCAAGATAAACAATGATTTACGAATATACTTTCTCTTTGACACTTACTTAATTTAATGTATAAACATTTGCCAAAATGTGTTATCCTACACTAGCATAAAGGTTAGACGAACGCAGTGACGTCACACATATATACATAATAATAATGATATAGTTAGCCAGCAAACGACTAGTCAAAAGATATTTACCACAATACAAAAGATGGTGTGCCAAATTCAATAAATGCCAACGGGTTTGCCTGCGTTTTTGTGAAGTAAGGTTTGTTTACTCGATCAACATATTCGTCCAGTGTTTAGCATAGTACATTTAGCGATAGTAGGTAGTGCATACACTATGGAAACAAACTTTAATGAACAAACGTACTATTGTCTTATCAAAAGATTAAACCTAGCGGCGATTAGAACAAAACTGAGAATGACGAAGCTGACTTTAAAATACATTGCGTGACAGACAATATTTATCCCAAAAGTAGATTATAACTGAAAAACCATTGACGTTATTCATTTTGCGGGGCTAAATTATATTCGTATAATATTATATAATTAACACATACACTAACACTTTTACTCAAGATGGGTTTTTGTCGCGTCACTGAAAACATTATAACTGATAATAATCTGCATTTTTGTATATATTTTATAAAGCGATGCTGCTAGTAGTACGCTCGTGTTAATTCATATCTTTAAACATTCATAAGATACAAAGTCATTAAAAACTGATGAATCACCGAAACTACTTCGCACAATGGTATCGGCGTACTTATTGCGTTTAATTTATTTATTATTCGGTTTGAAAATCTGAATGCACATTTAACAAACAATGCAAAACACAGATAATGGAGATAAATAGAATACATGGTTTGTTCCGGGATGGTGAGAGTTTATTGGCTGAGACTTAGAAAAGCTCGCCCCAATTGTGTGTGAGTGCCGATCTGGATAAACTGTATCCTCCAAGGGACATGCCATATATTCCATTTATCCTGTGTCTATTGATTAGGTGTTTAACATTATTGTTTGGTAATGGTTAAGCTTATAGATAATATGTTTTATGCTATGTTTGTAGTAACCTAACTTCACTTAGCGCCTTCTGCCCAGAGAACATAGTTGTCCGTTAATATCATTCACATATTAATGTTTATTGTAAATGACACTTGATGAAACTGCAAACGTGTTAATTTAAATGGTGCGATCGTGTTTAACCGCAGAGAGTGCAATGTTTATTTCAAAATTGTCATTCCTTTATATAGAAATTAGATGTATTTGGATCCTGCTCTACACTACAGTAATGCACTAATTGGCGGATGACGTCGTTGAGAAATTAAATTAAATGTTACGTTGTTGATGAAGCCTTCAATCCATCCTGAATGTAGTACAAGTAAATTTATATTAAGGGCTAATTTGGCTTAATCAACCGTTTCTTTAATGGTTGAGGCATCTAATAATGATAATCTATTGTAACGATCCATCCCTTATTTATATACAACAACGGCTAGCTCACCGGACGAATCGTACAGAATGGTTATAATGAATTTTCCTCGTGGCTACCTTGCCAAGTTGATTGGAAACAAAACAAAATAACAACAATATGTACACGATACTACACTACTCTAAACAGAACAAATATAATCAACCTATCTTCCCAAACTACTACCCTGATTTCACTCTGATAAATCTCGACCAGGAACCCTCAAGTTCGAATCTGTTACCATGAAACTGTTAGTATGAACTCACATTATACACACAAATAATGGGCATTTAAACCTTTATCTCAAACATCATACACAAAACCACACACACTAAACCCTATGTACTAAACGCCATGCATGAAACCCTATGCATGAAACACCATGCATGAAACCATAGGTATCAAACCCTATGCACTAAACCTCATGCATGAAACCCTATACAGGAAACACCATGCATGAAACCATAGGTATCAAACCCTATGTACGAAACAATATGCATGAAACCCTATGCATGAAACCATAGGCATCAAACCATAGGCATCAAACCTTATGCATGAAACCCTATGCATGAAACCCTAGGCATGAAACGAGGGCAAAAGACAGGTTCCTAAGTCTCACACACTGACTGAAAAGACCTCTAATAATGTAGTTCGTGTTCAGACGTTGTCTCAATGACCCAAGTCCTACTACCAAACCACGGGTTTGAAGCCCAGGGTCTCCTAAATGCTGCACGTATCTCAATGATCCGTACAGACACTATAATCAGGATTCCCTTTGTATCAGTCAATAATGTTAAAATAATTCCCCTTCTTTCCGTAATGTGTGTGTTAGTGTATATGTAGTTTTCACGATGTTACCCAAGCGTCAGCTACGTTCAGAGAGAGATATGACTGTAGACCCGCGCTTATATACCCCGAGAATGTCTGGGCGATTCCATTATACGGGCCAGTCTATGTAGACTGAACAGGGAGATCAACTTTTACGACAATGGTTTTTCGACAATCAACTTCTGGATTTGGGGTTACAAGCCACCAAGAAAACAGTGAGTTGACTCGCAGCATTTTCGCTACATTACCTACGCCTCCGGGAATATGCGTCCCGCATGTATTTATACACACTGTTTTTGACTTCCCTAGCCATTTATTACTTCCAACACAACGATGTGATTCAACCAACATGTATGATACAAATAAAAGAAAATTCATATATATCCTTGCTTCCTGCAAAACGAAATCACAAAACTAACATTCATATGCTTGCACGTACAAAATTAAATACACTTTCAATCGTATGATTCACAACTGTTTAGGTGTTCAGTTCGAAGTGCGAACACCGCTCTTGTGTCCCCTCCCCAGACTCTGCAATCAGGTCCCTGGTCTGCAGCTGAGGGGCAACGGCTTGGGAGGCTGCATAACCCACACCTCTAACACCTTTGTTGAGTGTGAACGCCGGGTTGGCCCTCAGCATCTGAATCTCCCTGAGCATGCCATCCATGCGTCGTTTCTTATTCCGAAGCTCCTGCAGCCTGCTGGCCTGCTGCTCACGACTCATGTCCTCCGACCGAGTCGGCATCAACGGAACTGCGAACTCATCCCGCAGCATCAGATCCAGTCTGCTCTTCTTGCTGAGCAGGTCTTGCAGACGAGCCTCAAGCTGGTCCCTTGCCTGCTGCTCGGGAGGTATTGATCGGTCTGGGACCCCTACTGCCCCAACTGGTGTTTCAGTCTCTATGATCCTTAAAATATCTAGCCGTCCATGAGGAATGCCGAGGCCTGTGTTACGAACAGGAGTTGATGTAACCAGGTTGTTATACTGCGCCCTGGTACGATAAATTTCTTCATCTAGTACCGAAATCTTCTTTTCCAATTCCAACTGCGTACTTTCTTCCTGATCGCAACCAATTTACCCTATCGTTCCGCAACCGATTCCCGCATCAACTCCTGTTTTTCTTGGCCTAGTGCCATTGTCAGTTGTGGGTAAGAGCGTTTCTATTAAAACACGTCTTGTCCCCCGTTGGGCGCCAAATTTTGTAACGATCCGTCCCTTATTTATATACAACAACGGCTAGCTCACCGGACGAATCGTACAAAATGGTTATAATGAATTTTCCTCGTGGCTACCTTGCCAAGTTGATTGGAAACAAAACAAAATAACAACAATATGTACACGATACTACACTACTCTAAACAGAACACATATAATCAACCTATCTTCCCAAACTACTACCCTGATTTCTCTCTGATAAATCTCGACCAGGAACCCTCAAGTTCGAATCTGTTACCATGAATCTGTTAGTATGAACTCACATTATACACAAAAATGATGGGCATTTAAACTTTTATCTCAAACATCATACACAAAACCACACACACTAAACCCTATGTACTAAACGCCATGCATGAAACCCTATGCATGAAACACCATGCATGAAACCATAGGTATCAAACCCTATGCACTAAACACCATGCATGAAACCCTATGCATGAAACCCTATGCATGAAACCATAGGCATCAAACCTTATGCATGAAACCCTATGCATGAAACCATAGGCATGAAACGAGGGCAAAAGACAGGTTCCTAAATCTCACACACTGACTGAAAAGACCTCTAATAATGTAGTTCGTGTTCAGACGGTGTCTCAATGACCCAAGTCCTACTACCGAACCACGGGTTTGAAGCCCAGGGTCTCCTAAATGCTGCACGTATCTCAATGATCCGTACAGACACTATAATCAGGATTCCCTTTGTATCAGTCAATAATGTTAAAATAATTCCCCTTCTTTCCGTAATGTGTGTGTTTGTGTATATGTAGTTTTCACGATGTTAACCAAGCGTCAGCTACGTTCAGAGAGAGAGATATGATGATGATCAGAGTTTATTTCCAGGTCCTGCCGGCCTCTTCACGAGGTCTTTATGGTCCGACCTGAAGAGAGAGATATGACTGTCGACCCGCGCTTATATACCCCGAGAAAGTCTGGGCGATTCCATTATACGGGCCAGTCTATGTAGACTGAACAGGGAGATCAACTTTTACGACAGTGGTTTTACGACAATCAACTTCCGGATTTGGGGTTACAAGCCACCAAGAAAACAGTGAGTTGACTGGCAGCATTTTTGCTACACTATAAAGTAGAAATAGGCCTTAGTGCTTTGTATTTGTATTCACATTTACTACATATTCGTGGCATCCGCATTACGTCTGCCAGTCGTTGATGGGTGATTATGTAAACGACCAAAGATTAAAAATGTATCCGATCATTCAATCAATGACTATTCTAAAACAACAGTTTTGTGTCTTGCCTGTGATTGTAACAAGATGTGGTTTATCACTGTACATTGCAGCGTTCTGTAGGCCGGTAGGCAATTGGCGGAAAATCTGGGACCTTGAGTAACGATAGTGATTTCGATTGATTTTTGCAGAGATTAACATATATAATTGCTTTATATTGATGTCTCAATTTAGACTGTTAAAGATAAATATCAGTTTAAATAACATATTAAAAAAAAACTAAACAAAATAATAATTTATCTTATTCAGATATGTGTTTTTAAAATGTTGACGTGTAAGCATTAAACAAAAACCTAATTTTTAGCCAATATGTTTTTTGACTTTCCGTAAAATAACGGACTATATTTACATTCTATTTAAATTAGTTGATGACACTGTTGTGATGAAACACATCTATTAAACATATTGTTTGCATAATATAAAACATCGGTAGTGATTTTAAATAATTTCATGGGAGTGAAAATACGGTTACACTAACAATGACACTAATCGGCTTTTTATTATACTCCAATATATGTCAGTGATTGTATCATGCAAGCATTACTTAATTGATAACCATTCCAGAATTAATTTGCATAAGCGTGTCCCTTCTTTTGTTATGCAAACACAACTCGCCAGGAAATACACCAAGTCTTATTTTCAGCTCTGAAGTCGTATTCGTTTGCACACGAAGAGCAGAAATGTGTGAAACTCTATTTCAAATTTACATAATTGTTATATGAATTTAAGCACAATACGCGGAATGTACTAAAGGTATATCAATTGTCTAAAGACAGTGAAACTGCAAAATTGCAGGTATTGTGAATACAACATAACAATATTCATGTGCAATCTGCAAACATAATCCCCATATATGCTAATTGTTTATAAGTTAGGTAATCAATCATGTTAACATGTGAGGTTGTTACACTCAACAATGGCCATTTGACTGCGGACATAAATATGCAACTTGTGTTCCAATTGTCTGATTGTCGGGACATTTATTTTAATATAAGTTGTAGGGCGGATGTGTGCCATGCTTAAACATGTAGTGTGGATTTTTTGTATGTGGCTCAAATATGTAGGGCATGTTAAAATCAATAATTGCAGCGTTTTAATACCATATAACGAGAGGTTGTACTACAATATTTAATTATCATTCAAGTCCAACCGTTTCGATGAAAATGCTCATATGTTGGTATTCTATTTATTCAATGGGTAGTGAATTGTTTATATGCATATACCCTCGAGACATTCCTTAACAACCGTTAACATAACAGAGCGTTGAACTCCCAATTTGCATTATTCCTATACGCTGGAATGGTTTTGAGATTGCAATGCCGTAAATAAATAAATATTTATGAGAAATATGCATAGCGGTCCGCGGAACTTTCATTTGGCATTCATCCTTGCTTACTTGCTTACGCGGCATTGCAATTTATTGGACCGTGTTTCGTGTCTGCAATAGATGTGCTGTTGCATAAACATACAAAACCAAAAATGTTATTTGACGCAACTCTATATAATATTAACAATCCGAACATTTTACAAATGTACCGATTTTAACGATTTAAGAATATGCTATATAATCAACTGTATATATTAATAAATTACTTTTCCTGAAGGGGCTTTTTTTGGAAAACTTCACAGATATGTGTGTACAAAATTTAAAAATGATAAATCATTTAAAAATTACATACCTTATCAACCGATATAATACGTGGCTGAAACAGATCAACCATGTTTCCACCTAGGGATGATATCAAAATATTGGAGATCCGGATAGCACCATTTGGTCGACTAACATACTGGAAAGTGATGTATTGGCTCAGCGGGTGTTCATGTTAATGCGTATTAAGTCATAAGAAGTAACGTCATATAAACATGTAGTGTTTCGATGTAAATACATACGTGTTGTGTGTTCATTGTATGACCAAATCGTAGGCATATCGTCAGACTAATTGTCTACAGGGGTAACGTAATAAACTACAAGTGGCATAATTTAATTTCGCTGCAAAGAAAACATCTCGAAAATAGTAGACTTATCCGATTACTTTTACAAGCAACGAATTCGTCTTATTAAGGATTTATAACTGAATAACGAAAACATAGCTTCTAGCCCCGGCAACTGTTATGCTAATTTATCAAGCTATTAAATCATAAGTCAACCGTTTTAATAAGGTCAGAATTTTAAATTTCTTTGCTAGTTGCTTATCGTCCAAAATGGTATTACAAACATATATCAAGTTACCCCCAAGCCGAATTTAATTTGGACAAATGTAAGTATAACATTCATCTTAATATATATGTAGTAAGACAATACAAAATTAAATCTTATACGTAATATAATTGAAGGCGTTAGTATTCAGTTGGTATATACAATTTGGTTGCTATCCAATCATGAATCAATTGATTTTGGAGTACAACTCATTTGCAGTATGTCTAAACTTCTTATCAACTTGTTGTAAACAGCTTTTGTGCTGGCAGTTACATGTTATACTCGTCTTTTCTCACAGAATCAATATTTCTTTTTGTCTCTTCGCGAAGAGAACACACACTACAGTAACATAGTTCAGCCATCCGATAATATCAGGGTACTTCCAATAATAGTAATCATTCGAAGTAGATGGCATGATTTGTTCATACGACAATAATACTAGTTTAAAGGCTAAATGCATGTATTTTCCAGACAAAAGTGTATCCGTGACCACCATCGTATTTAACCAGCCCATACTTTAGTTTATGAATAGTCTACAGGAATGCTTTATGCTATTTGTGCAATTTTAACTTTAACCAAGACAGTTAGAGAGGGAGACGCGTTTTACGTCTAAGACACTTTCGTCATCTAAATCATATTGATTATACTTTAATTTCATTTAAAAGTAAAAGTCGGAGGAGTTTGGTATTGTCGATCGTGCTTATACACATCAGAATGAACTGCACATTCCAAAACTGAGTATATTATATAAAACATTACAATCGTAATTAAAGGCTATTCCAAAGCATATGTATAAATAAAACAGATTTGTTTAAAAATCGTTTCAAACATTTTACTGTCAGTCGTTGTGATTTATCTTGATTCCGGTGAATGTGATCATTTTTTAAATAATACTTTTGGTAACACATGTACTATTAATTTGTTACAACCTAAAATAGCAAAGACATTGGTGTCCTCGAGTTATTACCATTAATAACCATACTTCAAGAATTTAAAGCCAAATTAATATTTTCATTTCAACGTTTTTTGCTTAGCCCAAATCAATCTTCAAAACGCAATTATCATAATTGAGCATGTCCACGCTATCTTTATGGCGCTCGATATGTTATTACGATAACACAGTACTAGTGTACCTTGTAAATTTGTTAATTATTTTATACATAACAGTTATTTCATAAAAACCTTTATTAGTTTCATTATGTTCGTTATGATGCATGTTATGGATTTGTTAACGTCTCACATTTATATTGTAATGAGAAATGCATGGACATTACGCAATTGTTGTTTGGTCTCTTCATTAAAATAGTTTTTGTATAGAGCATACTTTTTACAAACTAAATAAACATACAATTATATTGCATCCATTTAACATAATCTAAAATCGCGACCAAATTATTACTTTAACATATTGTTTAAGGTTTTATTTTACATAATGCGCCGTGTTTTGTCACATTGAGGATATTTTGAAAATGTAATTGAACAATATTTCATAGTGTTACTATAAATAGTAACAAAAGGACGTCGCAAGCGGGCCGTTTTTCGTATCTAGCGGGCTGATATAAATTATATTGGCCCGCCGGGCCGATGTTTTATATCAGAAAATAATCGGATCGCGCGACCTAAACCGGCGTCCACATTCAAAAATGGCGTCCAAATTCAGTCTTTTTTATCCAATGGTGATTTATACAATTAAGCCACACAATAACAAAATAATAAAAAATCAAGATTATTTAAAGCGGGACTGTACGATTTTTACATGTGTTAAATTTTAATATATTGATTAAATTATGTTACGATGACTCAAAATAGGCAATACAAATTATACTTTGAAGACGAATTTCATAAAATGCAGCAAAGACAAGTTAGCGCTGGTTTAAGCCAATGCCGACACTTTTACTCGTATTTGTAAGGAAACAAAATTGTGTCTTTGTGTCGTATGAACGAATCTGCACTAAAACTAAATTTAGATTCACATTGAACATGTATTATATACATGCTGGCGAATTCGGCTGGAAGCCAATTTCAATTTTGGATTTAAATATCTGGCTTATTTCGCATTTTTCGACACATGTTCTTCTTAACGTTTATTTTAATTTATATTGAAATATATGTATACTAATGTTTAATACATTTTATAAAAATTCATAAATATTTGACAAAATCGTACAGTCCCGCTTTAAACGTAGCACACAATTGATATTGAAATAATGAAAAGATATCGATTGCAACTGAAAGTTTAACTGTACTGTAGATCAGATTGATGACACTTTTTGTCCTTTAAGTTTAACAGGAGTCATCCAACATCAAAATTTAGTAAGCTACACTCTTACCTCAATGACAACTTTAATTTAATGCTTACACTTATAAAATTACAACGATATGCACTTCCTTTTTAAGTTTTTCCATCCCTTTATCTAAGTTTATTTCAAACTACACTTTTGAAACGTTTTACGATATCGAATGACTGCTCGGAGTGATTTATGTTATTCCTCTTGAATTTTCCCATTATACAGCACACAATCTGAAATACGTTTTGGATTCGTTCAATGCTTGTAAAAGTGATATTAGACGCATTTTTCACTGTTGAATTGAGCTGAAAGGAATTAACAGGTCAAAAGAGTTAGTTAAAATGTGGTAACTTACCAATTATCTGCAACTCATCTTGCTTCCAGTTGTTTATAAAAAAATATATATTATATTCAATATTTTACGTGACTAATATAGTCCTCTAAGTTTAGCCGAGCGGAACTGCCGCTTGTATCACTCCCGCTGAACTACGTTACAATGAGAGGTGCGTCTGTACGACAACGCGATAAGGCGTCATACCTACAACGGTTACAGCGTCGTGACAGTTATAGACATACACACCCGTTTACACAGGTAAATTCTTTGTTTAAACTTACACGTTTTTTTTATGATTTGTCTGTACAGGTCTGTAAAACTTCCATTGTATCGATAACATAGTAATCAATTACATGGCAAGGTAGAAAGAGGAAGACTAAATCCGTATTTAAATTAAAATTGGCGTATACATGTACACTTACAAAAACTTTTCAAAATAACCGTTATTTACCATTTATTTTAACAACGTCCCGTATCGTCAACAAACTGTGGAAAAACGCCGTAACCGTTATAGTTAGGACGCCGTATCGCATTGTCGTACAGCCGCACTGCTAATTGTAACGTACTTCAGCGGGAGTGTATATAGTCCCAGATTTTAAACTTACCAAATGTATGTAAAGTACGAAAGTACGGTTGATATTCAAATGCATTATTTGTCTCTTTCCGGTATATTGTTTTAGTATGTTTATGCTGCATTATCAAATATAAGTGTATATGAAGTGAAAACACCAAAAATAAACAACGGTTGTGATAGACACCTTTATACTGTTAGATGCGTCTAATATCACTTTAAGATACATATTTTACTATTAAATAAACCACAACGTTCGAATTGTTGACACTAAAATCCAGAGTGTCTAGCTTAAAGCGGTGTGTTTCGTCACATAAATTACGTCACACGAGATATGTCATACATTTCGTAATCAGTTAAATAAAAATCAAAGTACTGAAAGCTGGTTCGGTAAGACATTTAAGTGAAAGAACAAAATATATTAATATGTAATATAAACGATAACACACGGCTTAGCTGTGCCGGCCGTCTATAATCGGCCCTAGCCGGATAATAGCGCTCGGGCCGTTAAGTCGGCAGGCGGGCCGATTATAGACGTCTGGCCCAGCTCAGCCGTGTGTTATTGTCTAAATAAGACATACATAAAAACATAGTTTATTACAAGCTCATATCATAATCTAGATTGATTATATATATAAGGTGATAATCAACATATCTTTTAACATTATGGTTTAAAAAAAAAAAATAAGAAAAGGTTATGACACAGACTTAAAGAACAAAAGCACCGACTGGCTGTCAATTATCTTCCTTCGTTGTTTACCAATCCCAGTTGATAAAGTACTACGATTTCAAAAAGGGTTTTGTCAGCGAGCAGGATGTCTGACATACGTTCGCTGGGAATCGTGCGAATAAGTCGAAAATAATATCAATTAAATCCCTATAACATAGCATTGCGCACTGAATGTGGCGGATATACTATTGAACGATGCCAACAAGACACATTCAATGTCACACTGCCCACAGACGCACGTCTACTTCATATGTATCCATTATGATAGTTAATGAAACCACTTAATACTAAGTGCTACTAGTGCGCATTTTAAGTAATGTAAAATAGTTGCTATACAAATCTGTTCTGATAAAGTTAGTTTCAGTTCGAAAATGTTTCCAATAAAACTGTTGAAAATAGAAATTGTTACCCGACTCATAGGATACCGTTTAACGAAGGTAGCCGTCTTAAGACAATACATGATGATTTTGCAAGTATCATATTGTTTAGGATGGTTATGCAAGCAATTGATTTCCTCCAAGTGCGATCATATCAACTTAAAGGGCGTTATGTCCTAACTGACAATACATGTGCAATGGCGTGTTAAATGCGATGTGCATACATACACTACATCGATTTTGAGTAGATATGCAGTCAATTAAATGTCTTATACATTGTTATGTAGTTTATACGTAAAGACCAAAGAGAAAATTATCGAATCATAGTATTTGAGAATAGTGATAACTTATTTTGAACATAACAATTAACCATCATGTGAATATTCTAATATCAATGATTAGTATATGATCTATACGTGAAGACAGTTTCTTTGGTCTAGACACAGGTTGGCGAACGTCAGTATATTAAATATTCTCGAAAACCAGGTTTTCTCCTGTGGCGATTTTGACATGATGTGTGTGCCAGAGACAGGGATTACACACTACACAATCTGAGTCTAAGGACGCTATTGATGCTAATGTCAAAATGTTAACATTTTATATAACTTTTTATTTTTTTGTAGCAGGTATTTTGTATAACATTTAAATTATAATCATCGCTGTAAATGTGTTTATCTTTTGCAATAAAGTTGTTTGTGTCTTATTGGCTTGCATTGCATAAACAGATACATTATGTAAATCATGTATATTGTGTTTGCATACTGTAGATACTATGATGAATAACGCAGAGGTCAATATTATATGGTTACCGGTGAAAATCATATCAGATTGAAACGCCCACTAGTCCATAAGTGTATACTATAAGAAATGCATGCATGATATTTACTTTTGACACTACAGTATAGCGCACAATGTTTTGCGAAAAACCTTTAAGATGCGTTTGATGATTGAGTACATGTGAGTAAAGTTACCTTCTCTTTAATATGAAAATGTTTTTAATTAGTCTGATTTTTTTATTATTATTTCTATTACTGTCTTACCAAACTGTCCTCCTGGGAAAAGCAGGCGATGATATTGCGTATACAATAATGAGTAATGTGTTGTCCGTCACCTGTCACCTCTAACAACTGAACAAATAAACTCAATATGAGTGCTCTAGTACCACACTAGACTTGGGAAATAAAGAAGATGAACTCATGTGCCTGTAGTTTGCGGTGTTATACGTGCTTAGGCACATATTCAGTTAATTACGTTAACTCGTGTATAAGCGTGGAGTTGTAGTGTCGCAGACGCATGTAGCACTACTCGTGTAGTATAATTATTGATGTCATTGTGACAGTTACTACTTGAACATCAACTTAAGTATTATCAAGCAGCATACTGAACTACAATAACATAAACAAATAAAATGTATAATTATCAATCAAAACTCATTCTGTATTTAATATGACAATACTATTAATCTTCATTTGATCCGTCTTATTAATTGTTCGTCGACATATTAGCATTTTAAATATGTATATCAAGTTAGTGTTCTCCAACCCTCCACTACATGATTCTAGTGAGAGAGAAGCTGTACAAATATATTAGCTGAAAATAACAACATTTAGGACTTGCTAAACGCTTGCAACGTTTTAATTCAATCTTTGTGCAATATATGCATATGCTGATAGTAGCCATCACCCGATGTTGCAGATTAATGTTGCGAAAACGCAAGTACTTTACCAGTCATTGTCTTGTGGATTTTGACAATTTAATCTGCAATAATTCATAAAAAATCTATAGTATTGCATATACTGTTATAATAATTCATTACTTAACAATGACTTTTGCTAAAATAATATCTTAATTCGACTGCATATTTCGGCCGATATTGCCGATCTATATGGTTATCCGAATAATATCCGGTTATCACATACGATTATCCGTTGGGGGCGTTCTGGTACTCTTGGTTTTGTGTTAAATAACGACGATACTATAGTTTATAGTCTACATTTGCTTGAAATTAAATGGCATGTGTAAGCGCTATTATGTTTTATTCGTGTCAATAAGTTATTAAATCTATTTCATGAAAGTTGTTTTACCTCCTTTGAGTTTGATATCAGACATCTAAAACCTATTTCAAGATCATACGCAAATTGTGTCCCATTAATGACGCAATTCAGGATGTGATAGTTTGTGATGAACTGCCTATCGATTCATTCTGGGAATAAGGCCTTAGTTGTTAGGATTTGATTTAATGGCATTTCATATAACTGTTTAGACACGTATTTGCAAATGTAATCGTTTGAGACTGATGTATGCAATATGTTTCGTAAAGTGACCGAATATCACGTAATAGAATACAACAAAATACGTAATACAACAAAAATATGGTCTCTCAAATATATGTAATCCCTTAAGAAAACATAATACTAACTTCATGGATGCATTAATATATATTTACATTAGTTATTGTTAATTTTATTTTATAATAAGCATAATTTGAAATAAATTAATCATATGAGATGAGCAGATGGTTTACAAGTACACATAATAAAACTCTATCTCAAGATAACCTGTACAGATTTTTTTTTGAAAAAAAAACAGTCTCTTTTTTGCAAATAGGTTTAAGACAGAAATTCGGTCAGGGTTAACAAACTATAACTGTAAACGTTTTTATGTCAGTGGAACACATGTTTCCAATACCAATAGTATTAGTCATAGTGCTTGAGAATGACGTAAACAAGGAAAAAGGTCAAAATAACTTGCCATAAAAGGGCAAACCTATTAATAACACGCAAAAGAACTATCTTACGGATATTCCGGAGATTGTCGATTTATCACGATCGAAGCCTCCTAATACTATTATTTAATGCTATGTCTTGCTGTTCTAAGTCATCTTGTCTTGCAGGTATTGGTATATGTAGTTATGTACATTTTGGATATGTATTTGTTGTTTGTATTATTTTGCTAAGTAAGAAATAGTATCAAGTGTATTTGGATTTTATTATAATAATTGATGATATTATATTGTTAATTCTAAAGGATTATTTGGTATGTAAACAATTACGTACAGTTTATAATAACTAGACCGCATACTAATATTATATACCAGGTACTAAATGATATGCTTATTGTAGTTAGTTATTTACAATAATGGAAATTAATGTGGAAATGTTTTATAACACATTTACATAAGATACTTTTATGTGCATGCATATTCATATGTATACTATTCAAATATATATGATTATAAATATGATCTTGTTTTGCAGAAAATAAACTTTGGACTACCTTAGACAAGATCGTTGGTTTTGAATAAATATCATCAATCACCAGGCAAGAAATATGTTAAATAATTAGCGTTGAACGCAGCAATATGAATAACATTTAATAAATAAACAAGAGTAATGTTTTTAGGTCTACTGCCGCGTTTAACGTATATTGAATTGCGAATTTCACTCATTAAGGAAATTAAAAAAAGGATAAAATCCTTTTTAAGTCTTTCGCATTTGTTTTCTTAAACATATGTTTGCCCTAGGTTTGCTGCCAATTAAACACAGACAAGGAGGAAACACTGAATATCGAAAATAAGGAAATAACAAATTGCATTATTCTAATTGGCATACCTCTCAATTAATTATTTTACAAATTGAAACCACGTCGTGCTAACTAGTTGACATGGAACTATTCAGAATGCCATCTTCGTGTTTCGTGCAAAAACATGGCTTATGATAAAACATGGGGAACATGCACGAATTTGAATATAAAAACATAAAAAAGACGAATCCTACAAAATGCGATCACATGTGCTATATAATTGCAAACAAATATTTTAAATTCATATATAATAGCGTTGCTCGAATATGTACCTGTGGATTTTGTTGTCGCTATATATTAGTGTTTCTTCCCAAACTCTATACCATTCCGGTTAAAGTATAAAGTCAAAAACTTTGTAATGCCTTATCTGTAATCCACGCGGCTTTTGCAACCTCAGTCTATGAGGTAAAGTTACTTTCTGACAACCCATCGAGGGTAATGATTAAATACCAGACACTGGAGCTGAACATCCTGGTACACACGTTATTTTAAAAAAGCAGTTGTTTTAAATCCGATTATGTTCTTATCTAAAGTCGTATTTTCTAGTCAACCTGTTCGATTTAAATTACTTTGACATTTCGGAATAAATAGAGAAGACAACAATTAATACCATTAAATACTCCTTATCAGCATACTCGTACTCGATCGTTCTGTTTTGACAGTTACAAAAAGTATATTTCAATGTGATTATATTGTTTAGGAAGCCACATCTGCGTTTGTATTGTTTTTGTTAGTGACGTTTGTTGCAAAGTCTGTATAACCCTATACCACATTGTCAATGTTAATATATGAATTGTATTGTTCTTCTAATAAAACATTCATTTTACAATCCTTATAATACAACCAAGAGCGAAGAGACGTTTACTATATATCAAACGTCGCACTATCCAGAAGATAGTATAGCATTACTCGATTCTCGTGTAATAAATGTCAACCCTTATAGCAGTCATTTGAATACCATTTTCATTATTTAGTCATTCTAACCATCCTCAGCGGACTTTTCTAGTACATTTATATCAAGTTCTGATATTTTTTTCTCGTAAAAGTAATCATCGTTTGTTTGTTAAGGTAAATACATCATTTTGTTTTTATGCATACATACATTGGAATTTCCAATAAATGCATAAATGTAAGCACAACGAATCTCATATGCGGATTGTTCTTTAAATCACAACGTTGTCATCTTGATACAAAAAAGTGCATTTTTTTAATCTGAATACATTCTTATCTTATTTTGTATTTTCCAGAAAACATGTTTAATTCTTTTACAGTGAGATTTCGGAATCAATAAAGAAGAACATTTTTAATATGATTAAATACTCCTCACAAGAACACTCGTCTAACGTTCATTTTTGACAGTTTTACAGTTTTAAGAGCATCTTTCAAAATTTGTTAAACAGTATTATTTACTAAACCTATTTTGTGTCAATAACGTTTGTTGCTAATTCTGTATAACAGTATACCGGGTATACCGCATTTTCATTGTAAATATATGCAGTGTTCTGCTCATATCAAGATGCCCAAAATACATGACGGCCAGGTAGTATGCCTTTTGTACGGTTATAAATATAGTAGTATCCCCTATAAATTACGTTTGAAATCCACTTAATGTAATACACAACGACGGTTATGTATGTCTGTGTCACCCTCATCACATAATATACGAGAATATATAACGAGTAAAATGGGTATGACATGTTTTGAAAGAAACAAATAATTAAATCCATTAAATCCATGGTTGCTTTCGGTGTAATACCGTGGCATATTGTCTCTGGATGGGAGTAAAAAGCTACATATTAAAACAAAAATATATATATATTTATCTGCTCACTTTACCGAGGAAATATTCCACGGTACAACACCGAAAGCAAACCCATATCCTCTATATCGTTCGGATAAAATAGAATGATTTGTCTCGTCAGCCTGAAATAAGCTGTTTAAATGCCATGTGCCCCAAGAAAAGAGCATTTATTTTTTCTATAACTATCATCTAAGGACTATTTTCTTCGCGAATTGCTGTTAACTATCGTTAGGATGACATCCGCTTTGTGCCTTGAAGGATATAGTTACGCACACGTATGGAGCAAACACATTAATCAAACTAATATACTTCCCGTGTTCCGATTTTGATAGACCATCCCGCTGATAGTCTTTCATTTAATCAATGCCATTCTGCATTAGATTATTTTCTAAGGAAATGCCTGTCTGCATGCATGAAATGCCTTAAAGCCGGCCGAGTTGATTTTTCTCACAACAATTTGGTTTTTTCAACTGACCAGAATTGATCAGTATTCGTCAGATACATTCTAAAGCTTACTTCTTCCATACTGATTTTTGCAAAAATTGTGCCAAAAAATGCCAAAAGCATCAAAAATACCAAACCTAATCATGTACATAACGGAATCCTCAATGTGTATATGTTGTTTCGTTTTGTGCCTTACTATACCGTTTTGGCAATTGGTTCCTTGCCATAAATAAAGGACCACAGAGGTGTGTATGATAAAACTGCAATACTTCTGCAGCTTCTGGAGTTTCACTTCTTCATACTCAAGACTATTATTAATCTGTGACGTATGCACGCGTTGGGTCACATGAGCGCCAATTTAACGTGATTTTCACTTCCGCGCTTTTCAAAACAACGAAGAACTACTAAAAAACAAGATTTCTCCATGGCAAATGACGTTGTAAAAAATGATGCAATGACGTGGTTTTACATGTGACCCGCGCGTGTTTAAGTTTAGATCATTTCTGTCCATGGACAGAAATTGAAAAGCCCTATCTTTGTACTGAATTTGGGCATTTCGTGACCGATTTTGACCAAATTGTTGGCACATCTGCAATAAATACCATCACATTTTGACTCATAATCACTTTAGTGCGACACATAACAAAAATGGGAAAATATAACAACATCAACTCGGCCGGCTTTAAAGAAAATTCTATGAATTAAAAAAAAATCGATGTGGTGATGGGTTTGTGTTTGATTCTGATGTTATTCTTAAGTGACGGTTATTTTTCTGTAATTTGAATTTACGTTCATTTTAGTTACTTTCTGATACATCTCAATAATATATGTAATACAACGATTGTACTTGCGTAATCATATAATGTGTACATTCAATTCCAAATACGTATATATAAGCATACATATTTAAGATGAACACGCTTGTTTATGTATCATTTCGGCTTATTATGGTGTTTAATGAACGGATTTAGATTATGTAAAAAGTACCACTGTCCTTAACGACATTATGGCATATTTTCAAATATCAGGCGGCAGCATTTTGTTAACATTTTGGCGAATAATAAAAATGTACTTCCGGATATGCACATCACATAATCGTGTAGGTTAGTTACGAAACGGCAAAAAAACACAGAAGTAAAATCATCATATAGATATGTAGTTTATAGTTATATAACTTCGACACAGTCTTTGGAAGTTACTCTAAACTTGAAAAAATCATTGAGAATATTAACATGCCCCCAATAGGTTTTCGGTTCAAGGTCAAAGTGAACTCAACTATTTAACAAATGTTATGACATAATCACATGCACATTAACACCGTCAGTAAAACCCTGAACAGTATACGAGTCCCGTTTGGAGAACATTTCATGCGATACCAAATGTACATATGTTTAAATAAATGTAATACATGAAAACAAAATACATTTACTAGATTGAATGTCTGAGTCTCTACTTTAACTTTAAGCGTGCGGTATGCTGATTGCTTTATTGTACTAATAAACGTGCATTAGATAATATATTTTTGTCATATACCCAAACAAGTCAAAACGTCGACGGACCCCATGTTTGTCCGACTGTATTTAGCATTAGAAATGTACCATAATACAACTTAACACAAATTACACTAGTTCTTGTACACATATATACATCTTCCTGTCATACTATTTAAAAACTCGATTATCAAATATAATGAGGAGGATACCTTAAATTGAAGTCTTGTATTCACATGGCATGAGATATAAGACATTATTAAGATGTTTGAGTAAATCAAACACAAATACCAGGACTTGATTATTTCATCATACACTTGTGTATGGTATTTTATTATGTATTCTATTATAATGTATTGTATTAGTTATTATAGTGTAATGTTTTTTATTATTTATTATTTATGAATTTATTTCAGTACAGGAAAATCAAATACCGTTTTGCAAAGAATGCGCAATTTAAATACTGGTGTCAACCTTTTGAACGCAAACTAGATTGTAATTTAATTATCCAAACTAAATTAGCCATATTCACCACATTAGATTAACTTCAGCGTGATCTAGTTGACATGGTATCCACCTACCGAAAGGGAGTTACTGATTTGATCCCCATGGCGGGAGAAGTCTCTTTAGGATCTCTTTACGACGATAACGGACTCAAACGTGTCTCAAACGCATATGGCATTCGATAAACGGATAAACAATATACCTGTCAGGTTAATAACTAAATGTACTAATTCAGATTGCAAGCGCTCATATTGAACGTACCGAGATATTCGTAAGAATGGGCTGACTCTGATTGTACGTAACGCATTATTTGAAATGTATCTAAACATCGACAAACATAATCTGGTCAGTGTATTTATATTTCAATAAAACAAAAGCAACACTGTGTATTATTATTGACCCAAAGAGAATTAACGTCAGTGGACATTTAATTGGATTATCAAATATCCGGTACATTACATTAAGCGCTTTCCAGCTTTAAGACAGAGTTACCTGTGCGTAAAACCCCAATACACTTCGCAAATATTGAAATTAATTCGCTCTGCTATGATGGCTGATCGCTAATCTTTTAGCTACAGCATGTTCTGTTAACGAGTTATCTTCACAAATCGACATCCGGGTGCCAATTACACCAATTCCAAACAAAAGACACTGTGGTGAAATTCGGTTTAAATTTTCTCTGCGGGTCTCGTGTTTTGACAATATGTTACGTTTCATAAATAAAATACTTAATGTGGCGTGAGTATAATTTAAACTTCCATTGATGACTATTCAATGTGCGTTTGTTTCTCCGCGATGCATCTGAAGTGGCATTTAAGCATTCTAGCGCTATTCCTCATGGCAATAATAGTTCGTGTCTGGTTGCTTTCAGATAAAAGCACGAATATACACACTTTGATGGATTTAACCATATACTTATTTCTACTTTAAAAACAGAAATATTTAACAATGATTTAAAATAATAATTAGCAAATAAATTGTGTATTGACAGTGATGCATTTATTGAAAATTCTAATTTATAAACGAAACAAGGGTACATCCCCTTATAAAAAAAGATGATTACATTTACAAGACATATCATAACAGAATAATTAGAAAACACTCAACAGTCCATTTAAGACAACTCGAATGACCAAATAATGAGAATGGTAATGGTTGACATCAATTACTGAAAAATGCTAATACAATCTTGTGGATACTGCGACAATAAATATATATAGTCTGTTGGCTTTTTGTGGTAGTTTAAGCCCAGTTAACATGATCGTTTTAATTCATAAGTGAGCGAAAACACTAGGATGCATCGTGTCACAAACCTTGGAGCCGTTTCATTAATGGTTGCATCGCAGTTGCAGTTGTATTTGCAAAGTTGCAACTGTTTTCATCGATTTGCAACTCCTGACTAAATCTGTTTCAACAATGCGGTTGCAAGTTTCAATAGGTTAAATGACACTTATTCCGAAAATCGTGACGTCATTTACGCGCGCAACTATCAGACGAACTGTAAACAAAAATGGCGTCGAAAAGTTGTAACTCGACTCGCGAAGAGACAGACGTCCTAGTTGACGGTTATGTCCAGTATCGGGATATTTTTTTCGGAAAATTCTCCGAAAAGGTCACGAATGAAGAAATGGAGAAGAAGTTTTCCGCTGTTTTAGAATCGTACGTATTGTTTTATGCAAATTTATTCAGTTGACAGCTGTCAACGGGCCACTGCAAAGATTTTGTGTAAACATGTTTAATTTCTGTCATTTGTTTAAGTGATGCTCGCAGTTTGGGTTGATTTGAGTACAGTGTTATGTATAGTTTGTTTGTTTAGAAGAATAAATGGTACGGTAAATTAATGAAAATCAAAATCTCGATGTAGATCTATCTATGTGAAGTAATGTTTCGTATCTGCATCCGCGATAATGGATATAATGGGTTTGCACGAACCCTCATTATTTTTTGTATTTGTTCATGTAGGATTAATGCGGTCGGAGGAAACGGGAGGTCCGTGGACGAAATGAAGAGCAAATATAAAGATCTGAAGGTTAATGCTATTATAAATATTGAAGATAAATAAAACAATGCATCCTTATAAAAGTCAACTGGTTACCAATAGACTGAAACCTGTGATATTCACTTAGATAAATATTGTTAGAAAGTTTACATTATCATTATGCCACAATTCTCCAAAGTCTTATGTAAAGTACCCTATTTCATTTTACTTTTGACATGTTTTTTTTCAATATGACTGTTTTCATGGAAGTGTTTGTTTTATGGGCATATATAATAACAATACTGTTTCGCAGTGCCGGACTGTAGCGAAGGCAAGACGACACAGACAGGAACGAAATCAAACGGGAGGTGGGGATGCAGTTCCGCGACTAACTGCTGTTCAAGAAAAAGTTTGAAATTTGTAATAAAATGTAAACACAAATGTTCTTGAGCATACTTTCGTGAACGCGTACTAATGCAAAATTAAGTCTTAATCCTTGTTTCTTAAAACCTAAAATACCTAAAATATATCATAGCAAAAAGACAATACATGTCTGCTCGTTATTGTGATAACGTTTAAAAAACCAGATGTCATGTTCTTAAATACAAGCTTTTGAACTAATAAATTTAGTTTCCATTTAACATCAAATTAGTTTTATATTGAATCACTTTTACATGATTAAAACATACATGTATTGTAAATATGTTGTATTTTGAAATGGTATGTTACCACTGTATGCATATTCTTCTTTAAATATATTTTTTGCCTTTATTTTGTATTACTCTCTTGGGTCCCGAACATTGTCCTTGATGGACTAGAAGGAAAAGACACTGGTCCAATGGGTACATGTTTTTCTGTTTAAATTGATTGCTTCATTATAATAAATTGATTTTAAATGTGAAAAAATGTCAGTTACTAGCTTACATATTTGCAGTTAGAATGGGCTTCCAGCAAAGGATTTGTATGTTGGTGATAAGAACTTGAATTGTTTTTTTCATTATCATTTCTATTTTGCAGAAATTCCTGAAAATAAAAAAAAAAACAGTGAAACCGTGTCTCCACCTGTGCCAGATGAAGGTACTGAACAGTCCGTGTGTGTTGGATTTAATGGCTGTTTACATGAAATGCAGGATAATATGAATTAACTGTCCATCTAATACAAACTTTTGTTAAAAACAAGAGATGTGTTCGTAAGAAACGCAATGCCCCCTTCTACGCCGCTTTGAAATACAATTTTTATTTATCATTTGGCAGGTATAGAAATTATATCCTTTTAACGCTTATTACTTCCCTTGGATTTAGTTTTTGACCTTTGACCTTGAAGGATGACCTTCACCTTTCATCACTCAAAATGTGCATCTCCATGAGATACACATGCATGCCAAATATCAAGTTGCTATCTTCAATATTGCAAAAGATATGACCAACGTTAAAGTTTTCGGACGGACGAACAGACTGACGGACAGACAGACGGACGGACTGACAGTTCAACTGTTATATGTCACCCTACCGGGGGCATAATAATGATTATCACAACAAATTAAGAATGAAATGTATTTCAGATTTTACAAAAAGCAATATGAAATATATTTGCCGGAATATATTATCTCTTTATACATAGGAATGTATGATCTTTTGTAAATCCTCTTTTAAGTATGTCGCATCAATATGAAGTCATTTCCCCAAAATTCCCAATTACACCGGACTCCTTTTCTCAAAATGGCTAGGAAAACACCTGCTATCGATATGTTCTCAACTGTTAAGGTTAAATACTTATATTGATGCAAACGCTTATTTTTTCATAGAGAATATTGTATCCAGACCATTGAAAAAGAAGAAGAGAACCAACGTAGAAGGTGATTGTTTTTGTTGTTTACAAATACATGTTCAATGTATAAGTATAATAAGGATTCTTCAAGTATGTCAGTTCAATGCAAGCAAGTAGTAAACACATGAACAGCTAATTAATTAACAAAAATTGAAGTACCATTAAACGAGAAATGAAAAAAAAAAACAAATTCATGCAAGCAAACACATACAATTATAATGAATACGTATTTACAAATATTGAGAGAACTTGCTGGCTTTCTTCATTCTAAACAACTATGAGAAATGCCAGTCCAATACTCAAAGATTATAAACAGTGTATCTTCTCGGAGAGAATATCGAAGATAGACATCGAAACAGGTTTGTTTTCATGCAATTTACCAATATTATTTTTAAAATTAATAATTAAAAGTGACAAAAGGCCAGTGAATGACAACTTGTTGAAATTTGTTATTTTGTACAGAGTGCCAGTGTTCCGCTGAAATGTTAAATGTCCAGCGGCAGCTTTTTGCTGCATCTACAAGGAGCAACATGTTGAACATACAGCGGAATTATCTTCTTGACTAAATCAGCACAAGTTTGTCAATAATGGCCAGTTAACATTATGCGGACAATTTGCTTTTTGAAATGTAACTGTTGTTAATATGTGTATGCCTGTCAAAATTAATGTTTAACTATTCAATTTATGTTACACATTTGATTGTATGTAAATATTATTAAATTTCTTGAACAGTTAAGAGTTATTGTTTATTCACATTTTACAAAAAACATATTTAAACAGGCATGTTGACATTTTTATAGCAATTTGCCAAATAATGTACAAAAAAATAATAATTATGATGATGATTGTTAATTCTAACTACTAATATAGCAATGACTGTTTTGTATTTGGCTGACTGTGATATATTGATGTACATTATATGATGTATCCTATTGTTTAAATTAACTGGTTATGTTTATTGCGAATTTACTGAAACATTAAAGAAAGACATTACCATTGGTTGATTACCTCTCCTTTACCCATGCTCCTTAAATTGAAAACATCAGCAATTTTAAAGAATGGAGCATGTATGGATTAAACAACTGACAATTTTAGTGCAAGAAGTCATTTTACTGACCAAAATATATGCATGCTTACTTGCAATGAGATTAAGGTATAATTTATGCCAATCACATGAATTCTAGCTCTGAGTTTGACCCTATATATAGTATGTGGTTCCAGAGTTCTTCAAATGAAAAAAAAAATGAAAATCAAACAGAACAGTTCTTAGCAAAATCATCTTTGTTATTTTAACAAATGCCGAATACAATTTTGAACCCAATCATGCAGACAGAATGTAAAAAAGTCAATTGCACAATTTCTAATATTCAATTGATAAAGGCTTTCAATGGCGTGTAACAATTAAAGACCGACAAAGGTGATGAAAATCAGTTAAATACCTAAACATCATTGACTTTCAAACATTTTAACGTATTTGGACAAATTGATTTCGGACTGCCACACCACCAACATTGTTGTCAGGCGCAGCCACTGCCAGATCATGGTCCTCTTCTTCATCAATCGCTGCTGGTTCTGGTAGTCCGTTTTTCATGCACAGGTTGTGCAGCCGACAGCAGGCCATGATCATGTTGGCACATGTTTGTGCTGTAAATGGTAGAATTCCACCAGTCTTGTGAAGACATCTATAGTCAAAAACATAGCAAAACAATGGGATATGACAATAATTAATTATCGAAAGGGACATATCGACGGTATTTCCCTTCATAAAGGCAAATGTTGAAAGTAAACAAAAAAAAACAAAGGGACAAAATTGTCACAAAACCAGATTTTCAATTTGAAAAAAATGACTTATAAAGAGACAATTCAAATATGAATTGTTACTGAGTGTTCCTAGTTTTCCGCCTTGTGTCAAATTCAATATATTGTCTCAAAATAAAACCTGGTTAAAAATGGTGAATATAACATTGTGCAAAAACCAACAACTTTGTACTGTATTAATGAAATCATTAACGAAAAACAGTTCAACCTCAAAGGTCAAGCAAAGTGATATCAACAATTGCAGACAATGATGTGTTCAATTTATCTTAAATATGAAAATTCAGCCTCAAAATCTTTCACAAGGTACAACATTGCCCGCCGAGAGGGTATGCTCCTCAGATGGCCCTTGTCACATACTTCAATAGAAATAATTGAACTGAAACCATTTGATACTGTTCACATCTCCTTGTAATACAGGACGTTCATGTAAAGTTTAATTATAACTCAATATTGGCCTCTACCTGAATCTAGACTTCAGTAAACCGAATACCCGCTTAATACACAAACGACCTTGCCGATGACGTATGTTGTATTGCTGTTCTTGCTCATTGTGAGGAACTGCGATGGGTGTCAATAGGTACCTCTTTAGGTCTCCGAGAAGGATAATCTCTTCATGGTGTTCAGGGTAATCCTGTGAATAATTTGATTAAAAAGAATGATCATACCATGAATACATACAAACATACATGCACAGAAACAGATAAGGAAACAGTCCAAACTGTGACAGAAGGAAATACATGCAATATTTCCTCTGAATAAGTCAGGGGATACACAATCAGCAAAGTAGATTTCTTGAGACATAGATTCTTGTACATTTTGTTTATCCAAAAAGTATTGCATATATAGATGAATAACATATACATATATACATTCAAAATCGATGACACCCAAGAAAAAGTATAACGTAATTCGTCTATTCGTCCCATAGTCATTTATTTAGGGCTATTTGCCAATTGTCTCTGTAGTAAAGGTTAATACATAAAGCACTGCAAGAAGCAAAATTTATTAAAGATGGGGCACCACGTTAAGTAAGGCCCACATGTCACTGAAGCACTATGAAGACATGAATATGAACGGGTCGATGCTGATGATATTTTGCCTTGACATTTGAATGAACAAGTTGTTTATTATGTGTTTATATTAGACCATGTATGCCATTGAGTAATAGCTGCCTCTGATAAAAAATATAGTATTGACATTCTTAGATGCACTCTGAAATTCAAATATTTGTATATACAAAACGCACAATTTTTGTTAATCCTAAAAAATGCGTTATATTAATGAATGAGCTAGTAAACCTTATGTTAAAAATGCAAATAATGGAACTATGTTCTTTATCACCTATTACAAAGGCAAAAGTATGCAAATTTAAGATCGAGAAGGCATCGAAAAGATATTCAAAATACAAGGACATTATAATACCATTTTGTTCATATTTTATAGTTGGTTGTTATTACACCAGATTTATATTGGAACATAAATGTATAGATACATAAAACTTTAAACAGACAATTCGATTGTGAAAACTGGTATTCCATTGGTAAGATAATAATTATACTTATGTTATATGGTGTGTGTCATTTTGTTTTTCATTTATGTACATGTCAAGTAACACAAACGTATACAGATGTAAAGCTTGGAATTCTAACTAGTTGTACTAATTTTATATATTTAAAACAATTTCAAGTTTTTGAAACTGTGTAACTTGTAATAACTATCTACAATCAAGCATAGTAATTTGGCCTTGCACACCTCTATTGTGGTTTCCTCGTGAATGCCACGACGATGATCTGAGTGTAAAAAACTATGTGATTTATGTCTCGTAAGTTTTTATATGAACACCAGCTGTAGTTGACACTGGGTTTGGTTTAATTACATCATGCCTCCGAAAGTTACGGTTCTGGTACTTAGGTCTATATAAAACAGTTCAGTAGTCTCAACGAATGTTTATTAATTAAAATGAATTATCTTGTATTGTTTGTATATGAATTGAGATACTGTGAGGTTCATGTTCACTGAAATATTTAATTAATATTCTTGCTTAGTATCGTTTGGAGCTACTTAGAACCGGTTTAAGATCTTAATGTGTTGTTTTATTGATCGTACCAATGTGGTGCCCCCAGATCTATTTATGTTCCTAATTTGCGTCGTGCTGTGTTTTCTTTTAAAAGCTCCGGGCTAAGTGTCAGGTTAAAAGTCCCAGTGATTTTGAGTTGAATATTCCAAGGCGTTGACCCAAGTTTTGTTCACATTTGTTCGTTTGCGATGTGCTCGTTTGTCTTGCCTAGATCATTTGGTGTATATTGCACTGGTTGGCAATTGATCCCGTGCCATAAACAAAGGAACGCATTGTATGATAATGTTTGTATCAAGCTGATGCAGCTAAAGTTGAACTGTATGTGTATTTGACAGTCATGATCGTATGTCATTTAAATCATTTGATATAGTCATGCTTTCTCCATATTCCTCTCTTATATGGCATATGCCGCTATTAATGCGATGTTCACAATGCATCAAACGAACACGGCACAAGCTAATGCTACGACAAGATGATTAGAAATAAGTCGGACAGACGACTGTAATAGCATGCTATATAAATGCAATTAATCTCAAGAAACGTGAAGATAAGTTCAAGTGCATACCGATAAATCACACTTCGATATGCAGATCCGTTTTCTTGAATCTTCTGGAATTATTATAGTGTATACATTGTTTTAAATGATGAGTATAAACATTCTGCATATGTTTATAGAATATGTAAAAGACATCAAAAACTCCTTCGAGTATGTTTTACAGTCATTGAAGAGCTGCTCTCTAATTTCGTCGCATGTCCAGGGAAACCAGAATAAAAATAATGTGTATAGATTATTGTCCTTGATAATCAGAGACGACACTTTCCGCATATACTTGATTTTCGTTAAGAAAATACTTCATTCAAACTTAACAATCCATTACCGTAACAGGCAGTCACTGATTAGCCTCTACACACATCGCATGATAATAAGGAACGATTCTTTAGGCAAATGCATTTAATTAAGACCGATTTTGCTAGAGCGCGGCTGGAAACGCACACTTAAACTTTTGATCATGCACTTTTATTTTATTTATAATTGAAAGAAAACACACTCCGTACGAAATATATTATATCGAAACGAATTGAATAGTATTTCTTTAGCAATACAAAACGAACATGAAACTCATGTCACAAATCCTGGAAATGCTGTAAGTGATCGACACAGCCCACTCAAAAACGAAGCACACGTTAATACCATTTAAACGCCTGCAAGGTTATAAAACATTTTGTTGCAGATAATACTTCAAGCCAATTGAAGTGACAGTTCAGTTGTGTGTAGCGAATGTCGAGACACCATGTTAATTACTTGTCGCGCCTCCAGATGTGGTTAAAGCAATTTGTACCAGACAGGACTGTGTACTGTTATAATAATCTGCACGTGTCATTTTATGATTCATGTAAAGAAATTCGAATATCTATTTTGCAACATCGTAAACTGTGTTAACAAGTCAATTTGTTTTTACCTTATATACGTTTGAACTGTAAATTAGTAACACATCATTTCCCCCATTTAAATAGTACTTTGAATAATCCGTTCCTGACTCATATTACTCTTCAAACAGGTTAAGCATACTTTTAGCATAATTTATGTCAACATGCGATTTCGTATAATCAAGTTACACTGATAATAATGTGTATACGCATTGATTTTCATACTTTCAACATATTTTATTTCCAAAAGAAAATAATGACATTGTAAAAAATATATACATTCGGACAATACATCCATAAGGGAAAGAGTGTTTGACCTAAAGATGTCCAACATTATCGGAGGTCTATCGAGGGTCAGTGGGTTTTATATTATAAAAAAATGAAGTATTTAAGTTATTTCCTATTTATTGTTTTATGTATTACTCATACTCGAATTGCATCATTAAATGAGGCGACACACATACGAATTTGCCAGAGGCAGTATACGTTTAACTTAATAAGACTTTTTGCATTGACCTTTTAATATAAGGCATCCAATTTCATTTCATAAAGTAAATATACTTATACACAAATATGTTTGGCTACACCTTGAAGCTAAAATCGCCAATCCACATCCGCCGTCAAGTAGGATCATCTTTCTATTGAATGGTCGCCGTTTTGAATATGATCGCATAATGTATGCAATAAGTGTGCAAACTACCGAAAGCAGATAAATTATAGTTGTATTGCTTTCAATTATTCGAAGAGTTGACACAAACAAAACATATAGTTGATACACACAAGAGTATATGTTAAATAAAGATGACGGCAATAGTCTACAATTTATTTATGATATATTTCTGTAGATTTAAGTTAAGATAGACATATTTGAAAATAATAGTAGTTACATTTAATATCGTCTGACCGTATGTTTAAGTATAGCACAAACGTCATTAATCGGTATAAATTTCGTTTGGTGTAAACAACAATAAAACAAATGCAACAATTAGATTCTGCAACATTATGTTTAAAATAAAATACAGTAGTAACATGGACATACCCTAAGTGCTATCACATTACCATTTAGTGTATGTATGTCATTTTAACAAGGCAGTGTATTGTAATAGGAGTTTCTCGACTGGTGTGGTATCTTATTTGCATTATTTCTATATACAGTAAAGGTTTATTTCCCAAAAGAACCACTTGTTACTTTATTTCTTATCGTAGTTTAGTTTTATACTTTCCGATGTATTTGTTCAATCTATAATGCAAAACATGTAAATAATTTGTAGTAGTAGTAGTAGTAGTAGTAGCAGTAGTAGTAGTAGTAGTAGTAGTAGTAGAAGTAGTAGTAGTAGTAGTAGTAGTAGTAGTAGTAGTAGTAGTAGTTGTAGTAGTAGTAGAAGTAGTAGTAGCAGAAGTAGTAGTAGTAGCAGTAGTAGTAGAAGTAGTTATTATAATAAGTTTATGAATATTGGTATCATAATATTAGTCTAATTGTTATTATCATTATTATTATTACAATGTCTTTGTACACATATGTATAAGCATGCGTCACTACTGTTTTGACGTCGTGACGTAATTTTCTGTGTATATGCTTTTGATGTCAATATGCAATTGGTTTGTTGAGTGTCATGAAGAAAAAAAAATATGACAAATGTATGCAGCTTTAAAGAACATTTCAACATATTTTATAGGTTGAGTTACAGAAAGTGTCTTCAACATAATTCGCAATATAAATCCTTTGTGATAAATTAAATGAATAAAACAGTGTTCCATTTTCAGAGAGCCTCAACTTAAATGCACTCGAAGATGTGTGCCGGTTTTTAATGGTCCAATTTATTTATTTCGTGCGCATGTGAACTTACAATAATCAGTCTTATTGTCCTGAATAAAGTTGACATTTTACGGACATAAAAGTTACGAACACTGATGAGTAATCGTGAATTTGCAATCAGAACAAACAATGTGATGCTGTTGTTGTTTTTATCACGAGAACAACATGTTTACAAGAATGTGAGACAAATACTTCAGCAGAACGTGGCTTTCCGGTTATATATCAAACCACTAATTACATACTTCACTTTGAGTATTCATGTCAACCAAAACAACACTTTTCTATCAGCACTGTATATGGACTTAAATTACTGCTCATGTTCGTAAATGCAACCATTATGTTTGACGCGAATGACAATGGGTCAGATTACACAAATTAAGGACTCATTATTTCCAAGCCTTTCTTGGTAATGGATAGATTATGTTTCTAAAACATACTGATGTAGTTTGCTTAGTGTATCGTCAAATACATTAATGGCGTATGCCCATGAAATGCAAAGGTGGGAATATGTCGCAATGTTCCAATAACGCCGGAATAGATATTCAATAATAGTGTCAAACATAAACATAATAACAATTCGAAATTTTGAACAGTCATCCTTGCTAGTCTTTTTATAGAAAATATATATGGAAGAAGTTCATGCATAACACAGTCAACTAGTAACTGATGTGCTAAGGAAACATAACTAAATATTTTCCAGTAAAAAAAAAAAAAATGGAAAAATTATTAAACTAGATTAAAAATATATAATTCAGTTATATTAGAAACATTTTTAAATTTAAATACGCTGTTTGCTGCAGGTTCTGAACATACATCGTCCACTGAACTCAATTTCGAACCACCAAATTTAGGTAACGATGACGTAAAAAAGAGATATTCTTTGTCTTTTTAATACATACTCCATCTTTCAAATAGCATTTCACAGATTTGAAGTTAAATTGGTGTTTTGTTCACCCCAATCAAAGATATATGCAATAAATCGCACGTTCCGACTAAAATATGTCGTTTTGCAGCAATTTGATTCAATGAAAACACTTGTCTATACATAAAATTATATCGTTTCAGGATTGTTATTCATGGTAAGTGTGTTATATCAAGAAACGTGTTTTATCTTCACGTGTAGAATTATATTCTAGCATCAACACACTTGCTAGTATCTTATATAACTTCATCTCGAGTTGCTTAACATTGTTGTAACATATATTGTACAATTATCGGCCTGTTTATATCATTATAATCACTTAAGTTGCAAGTCAAATATTCAAATCGATGTACTTAATCAATGAACATTGTAATTCTGATTTTTCAAAAAACGGAATTTCCAAAACGATAGTGTTCTGCTAAGAATATAATTTTAATTGGTAATCAAGTTTAAATTAAGGGCCAGAAGTGATAATCGGGCCGCAGAGTGAATAATCGCCCCGAAGGCCGATTATCACCTCTGGCCATCAAGCAACGATGGTATTAACGTCTTTTATACTTAATCCCCGTTAACTGTACTATTTAACCACGGTACATGTTACATATCATCCTATTTGTTCCTTCACTAAAATATATTGCCAAACCAGCTTTCCGTACTTTTATTTTCATTCAATTGATTACGCAATATATGACGTATCTACATTGTATGACGTCATTTCTATGACGAAACACACCAGTTTAAGCTTGACTCCCTGGATTTTAACAACAATTCGGACGTTTTGATTTATTTAAAAAAGCATCGAACGAATCCAAAACGTTTTTTGGATTGTGTGTTTGTAATTTATAATTGGAAACTTTAAGAGGAATTAAAAAAATCACTCCGAGGAGTAATGCAATTTCGTGAAACGTTTCAAAAAGTGAAGTTTGAAATAAATTAAATAAAGGGGTGGAAAAAAACCAGAAAAATGAAGTGCATATCGTTGTAATTTTATTATTAAACGCATTGGATTAAAATTGTCATTGAGATAAGATTGTCGTTTACTAAATGTTGATGTTGGATTTCTCCTGTTAAACTTAAAGCTCAAATAGTGTCATCAATCTAGTCTACAGTACAGTTTCAGATGCAATCAATATTTTGTTTTATCATTCTAATAATGTGCTACGTTTAATAAACGTTTTGTTTTATATTATTTCGTTGATTTGTGGCTTAATTTTATTAATCACCGTTGGAAAAGACTGAATATGGACGCTATTTTGTTCTGTTGACGTCACGTGCTTTAGCTCCGGGCCGATTATCGATTATCAACATTTGGCCCTGCAGGGTCAAACGTGATAATCACCTTGCTTTGACCGAAAATCACATGCATTCGAGTGAATTGTGTTACTATATATAAACATAAGTATTACAACGTCTTTAGGTTGGTCAAAATAAAAAAAAGATGGATCTAGATGTGTTAATATGCAACTCGTATTAAAAATCCACTTTTCTTGTAAAGGTACAACATACATCGAAAGGTCCAGGCTTCGATTCGCGCGACAAGTATCCTTTTTATAAAACATTTTGTTTTGGTTTTTATAATTATTTTGGACTATTCAAAATACTAAAGTTTTGTGAATAAATATGCTAACTATTATAAAACAAAATTAACATGAACAAGTACACTCTTTTTCCAAGTCAAAGTTTTCCCATGTATATAAATTGTGAAAAAAGGAACACAATAAACGGGTATCTGGTTTGGTCAATAATGTTCATTGCAATAGAGTACCTCAATAAAATTGGGGATGCCATAAATGAATGCTTTATAATGAATGGTACTTGATGGCTACTTTGAATTTGTATATTGTATGTCAAATAAGTTGGATAACTTGTTTGACAACAAGGAAGGGCTTCTCGTTTGGACCTTTGACCTAGGGGAGTGTAATAACTTGAATTTAATGTATGCTGATACTATATTACCGGAAAAAAATATTTCACAAGAGGTTTATAACGAGTATACAACGTGACAGAGAGCTTTGAAGAATCAGCGGATTACTGTTTTTTTTTTTCAAAATGTAATACGAAGAAATTACTAAAGCTACGTTTTAAACCTACAGATGATTACTAATTATTTATCTAAACTATAATCAACTTTATAAAATTCATTATTTTTTTTTCAAATAACACATCCTGGAAACTGTCATTTGTTATTTTCTTTCGTTTTTTAGCTATGCCGAAGTTTAATAAATCAGTGTTGCAAAGTATCTTTAACCTAATGCACTCCACAAACGTGCCGGTTTTAATGGGTAAGTTTATGTAATGCAAAATACGTCCATACTACAAGTGCTGTACATGTATGTTCATAAATATAAACCATGAAGAGCTTCCACAAAGCAAACTATTCACACATAACAATACGAAGACATTATAAACATCGGTCCACGACAAGTTAAATAGTATTAGGAATACGATATTTATTATTAAATTAAAGATGTTGTTAACGTACGTTTATTGTTATTCTTAGTATTTACACAGATGTCATGAACACGAATGACTTGTATTTCCTTTAAAGCTTTTAGATTACAAAAAAAATAGGACTTCTTCATTTATAGGGCAAAATTGAGCCAGGTGTTGACAACCAGCGTTAAGATATGTACATATACAAATATCACAATTGTACATGGATGCATTTCTAAAAGACATGATTGCGCATCTCTTATCCCTTACCAAATATACAGTTTATTGTGATTATTATGCATATTAACGATGTCCATGACGATGACCATAATGATGCTGATGATGCTGCTTTTGCTGCTGCTGCTTATTTTGCGTTTGCTGCTGATTTTGCTGCTTTGTCTGCTGCTGCTGCTTCTGATGATGATGATGATGATGATTCGTTTGCAAGTATTTAGATCACACTTGTGTCAGACATATGCTTATATCCAACGTTTTGAAGTAAATGTATAAAAACTGGTTGAAAGGTACTCATTTGAATGCTTTTGCAAATTTACTGTATGGACAATATGTAAAGAAGTATGCCATTCAATGACGCCACGATGGATATTTGATAAGAACCGCAAAAAGAAAGCTGTAAGAATAGAAACAATTAAGATTTCCGTAATGGATAAGAAAAACGGGCACAACATACGAGAAGAATACTTTTTCGGATAAAGTATAATCACATTAAGTACAAACATAAATAACATGGATAAGGAAATATGAATAATAAACGGCCAACCGATTAAAAAAAAGAGAAAACAAAAGAAGGCAAGCGACACAATTGATTAAAAGACAAATAACATGCAACGAACTACACTTATAAGCTTATAAATGTATACCACTTAGAATGCACCCAATATAATTTTTCATATAAATTTGTAACGGAATCGGGAAGTTCACATTGTGCGTAGCTTACCAGATACTCGCTCTTTAAACAATATGTGACTTTATTTACGAATGTATCAGAATTAGCGTTATTCGAATTATCACATCATACTTATTAAGAATGTTGTTGCGTCATCGTGTGATGAGAACCACTGGAACAAGTTGTGTTGTGGAACTCGCATTCAAATAATTCAGTGTACCCGTTATCCATCAATAAGGCTTACGCAGGTTTTTGTTGTTGCCAACCCTCCTCCCTACCTCCTTTTACTGTTGTTGGTGTATTCGTATGTCTGTTCGCTCATTTTGGCTACGTCGCTCAAATTCGCACAAATAACGTAAACGTACTAACCAAGATATGTTTCAAACATATTTAGAAGGTATACGGCATTAACATCCTTTGTAAGTGGGAAATGTTGTGTATTTGAGATATTGATAAACAAAGTACACTCTTTAAAATTCATACAATACATTTATTTGTACATGCTTCAAAATGTCCGTTATTGATAATACGTCGCGATACATATCTAGGCCGTATCGATTCACTAGTTATACCACCAGGAGTTCGAATAAGTCCACACAATTGCTAATCATTTTTCACACCATTGGAATTTCGTAATGTTTAATGTTCTAACATAAATCATTTTGATGGAACATATTAATATTGAATCTGTTTAAAAACCTAGTTAGAAATGACGTTCTAATCAGGCATCAATCTTTGGCAAGCAGACAGCATGCGTATCCCCGTATATTTGTGTTCGTATCCGTTCCAATGCTCGATGTACAATATCAGCTTAATCCCATCTAACACGGTATCGCATGAAATATTAGAACTCTCTGTTATTTGATACACAAGTATACTTTCACAATATATATACTGTCGTTCTAAAGTTTAAAAAATACTCATTCAGTATTTATATCGTTGGCGAAAGATTTTTAAAATGTTGTGCAGTATGTATTATTTCTACATGGGACACCTGCGTTCTTATATCCGTTCTTATATACTTGTATCCGTCCCATAGACATTTATTCGGGGCTTTCGAACGATATCCTATGTAGTACCACGTTATTAAGACACAAATGTCGCGGGAGCAGTAGCAGGCCAACTATATAAACAGTGCGATGCTGATGTTATGTTAAACTTGACATTTAAATGAAAACAGGTTTTTTATGTGTTAATATTACATCATGCATGTTTTTGATTAATAGCTTCCTCTGATAAAAACTATGTTATTGACATTCTTAGATACACTTTTTAATCCAAATTTGTTTATATACAAAACAGAAAACATTTTTAAATCCTTACACAATAAGTTATACTAATAAATGATCTATTATACCTAATGTTTCAATTGCAAATAATGGGACACAGCTGTTCTTGTATAACCGATTACACAGGCAAAAATATGCAAGTTTAAGATTAAGAAGGCATCGAAAACATATTCAAAATACAAGGGCAGTATAATACAAGCCTAGTTTATCTGTATATGCGTGTTATACTTGGTTGCTTTTACACTAGATTTATATTGAAACACAATTAGATACATACATAAAACATTAAAACTGGTATTCCATTGGTATGACGATAGTTTTACTTATGTTATATGTTGCGGTCATTGTGTTTTTAATTTATGTACATTTCAAGTAACACAAACTTTAACAGTTGCAATATTGGAATAACTCGAATTACATGGGACGTTGGCAGCACATGTAAATAAAGAATAACGTTTGACTATATGCGATATGTTTGTGGTTACATTGAAATAGTACATACGGAATCCTATATATATTTTTAAATATATAAATCGTTTAATGTATAGATGGCAAATTTATGCATAATGTTAAGTTATTATGAGCCTGGTTCCATGTTTCAATACTTACATTAATTATAAGACTTTATTATACAAAAAGACATTATGATGTTTGAAATTAATAAACAAGTAACGAAAATGAATTTGCGGACCATATCAGTTTACTATAGAACTACGCGGATTATACAGTAGTTTTGTGTAAAAAGAAGAAACAATGGGCAGTGTTGAGGGAAGCTTAAAATGCGGTACCACTCCTGTGTTAATGTGGCATAAACCAAAATGAAAAAGTCAAACATTAAGACCAACTGTCATTGTGTGGCGCAGCAGACGTTAGCGTCGGACGTCGCGTGACGTCGTAGTGAAATTGTGGTGTGCGATTTGTTAATACCGTCATTTGGACTAACATTATCTAGAAGGTTTGCGTATTCTGCACTTATAGCCACATACTAAATACAATTGAAATTAATCTTATACTTTATTTGTTACAGTTATTTTTAATAATACAACAGTTTCGCGACTTCCTGTGACAATTCTCGTATTATGAAATGTTAATTATAAGTAGATTCCGCAAATACTATAAGAAGATGTAGCTTTAAAGTGCATTATGTTTAAAATAGAACGATGTCATCGCATTTAAAGCCGAGCGCAGGATCGAATTACGTCATAACTGAATACTGTTTACTCATGCTGACGCACGTAGATCATATTTAGCGGAGATGTCCTGTGTTAATGCTTTTAAGTTTATGAATCTCGTTTTTGTAGTTTTGTTTAAACATTATATTTGAATTTAAACTAATTGTACTAATTTTATTTATTTTAACAATTTCACGTATTTGAAACTGTGTAACTTGTTATATTTATCCACAACAAAGCATTGTACTTTGGCCTTTCACACCATTTTTGACTCCGAAAGTTACGGTTCTGGTACTCAGGTCTGTATAGAGCCGCTGAGTAATTTAATAATAAATTAATGTAAATGAATTATCTTGTTTGTTTTTTTTTTTATTGTGATACTATGAGGTTAATCGCCGTGTACACTGAATTGTTTAATAAATAGTCTTGCCCATGTGTCGATTGGAGCTTCATAAAACTGGTTTTAGCAGCCCAATGTGTTTTTTCATTGATCGTTCCAAGGTGGGTACCCCAGATTTATTCATTTTCTTATTTTTGTAAATATGTCATTCAAATTTATAGCTTCGGGCCAAGTGTCAGGGTTGGAGCTCCAAACAACCGGCCAAAAGGCACAGTGCTTCTCAATGACCCTTCCAAGGCGTTGACCCAAGTTTTGTTTCATATGTGTTCGTTTGCGATGTACGCAAGTGTCTTTCTGTAACCTCCTGTCACGCGGGGTATTTCTCATAACTCGTACTCGTAACAAACAAGTTACAGTTTATTTTATTCCATTTATAAATCAATATTGTTATAGGAAGTCAGTAGTTGAAGTAGAGACGTCCTGAAAATATACAACACAACATACACCTATTAAAACATGTGTGGTTCCCCTCATGAGTATATGATAATACGCATACACACAAGAATCAAAGCACTATGATTAATATTAAAACAAGTTAAAACAATAAATCATCTTGCACAGATATACATTTCTACACATTCTGCTTCATACAATGATACAAACATACAACATGAACAAAAACATACAAATGACTAACTTAACACAATTTACTTACTGAATATGTGCTATTCACGACCTTCTGTTCCTATATATGGCTGGTGGGGTTAGTTCTGATAGCTGAAATATTAATTATTGCAAAGTGAAAGTAATTATATACAACAACGAATTTTTACCGATAGCCCGTTAGGTTGAATAAAGAAATAAAATAATAGAAGAAAGAATCGGGGATGATACACACAAATACAAAAGCAGTAATACCTCAAAATGTTATAACTTACTTATCATGTACTGATTCCTATTTAGAGGTATAACTCTAACTGGATTTCTGCTTACTTCTCCAAATACGTTCTATGAAAAATTGACAATCGAATCACTTCCGCTTGGGACAAACCAAAACATAACTAACCGCAACATTAATGTACAGGTTACACTATACCAATATTTAGCCTAGTAACATTTCTTTGTGCATGTGGTGCGTATTGCACTGGTTGGCAATTGATCCCTTGCCGTAAATAAAGGACCGCATGGTATGATAAGTGTTTTCTGCCGTGCTGCGGTTTTACTTTGTGCGTATTCGACAGTTTAAATAACGTTATGCTTGCGATCTTCACGATACATACATTGTATACGGCATGTACTAATGCTAAGGCAACATGACATTGGTTCCTTGAAATAAGTTGGAAAGAAGACCCTGATAGCATACAATAAAAATGCAATCTCACGAAACGTGAAAATAAGTTCAAGTGCATACCGTTCAATCACACTTTGATATGCAGATCTGTTCTCGGCTTGAAAGGCTACTGATTAAGTTTTAATGTTTTCTGGGAAGGACATTGATGATAAAGATTGCTTTGAAAACTCCGTTTACACTTTTGTTTTGGACGGTTTTTGCTGTTGTTGGATTGGATTTAGTGAGTTAAATGCATGTAAATAAAAACATGACAAGACTAGCATGACTTGCAATCTACATTGTTCTTAATCTCGTCGCAAATTCGTTGAATAAGTATAGTGTATACATTTGTTAAAACAATGACTATAAACATTATGAAAATGTGTATAGAATATGTATAAGACAAAACAAAACAAATTCTTTCGGATATATTTGAAGTCTCGGAAGAGCTGTTCTCTTATTCTTTAGTATCTCTCTCAATGCTGTACTGTGTCGCATCGTTAGACGGTTGATAAGTTGCCATTAAATGACTTTGTAATGATACTTCAATTGTTCTCCTTCTGATGCAAATCATGTTTCAAGTTGTTCACAATTAAACCGCACTCTGGGATACCATACTTAATTCATAAGTGTAAAGTATTGTGTGTGCTAAACAGAGACGACACTTTCCGCATAAACTTCCTTAAAAAAACAATGTCATAACAAAAAATGGCAGTCACTGATTAGCCTGTACCCACGACACATAATAATGAGAGACGCTACATTAGGACAAATGCATTTAGACCGGTTTTGCCAGAGCGCGACTGGAACTTGTGATAAACACACTTAACCTTTGCCCAACTACTTATATGTGTCGGTATGTGTACTTAAAAAACAACTCCGAACGATATATATTATATTGAAACAATTTGAACAGTATTTTTTGGTATTACAATACGAAAATGAAATTCTAGATAATATGATTACACTAACAACACATTAACCCATGTCACACATTATTGAAATTATATTATTTGTTTTCACGCGACCCACTCGAAAACGAAACACACGTATATACCATTTAAACCCCTGCACAGTTCATTTACATTTTGTCTCAGACAATACCTTAAGACATTTAAAGTGACAATTCAGCTGTTTGGAGCGAACGTCGAGACATCATGCTAATTAATTTTCTTGCATGCAGATAGCGATGAATCAATTTGTACCAGAATGACTGTATTCTTATATAATAATCGTTATGTCTCTTTTGATGACACATGTACAGAACTACAAGGACTATTACATCCATTTTTCAACATAGCTAACTTTGTTTACCGCTCATTTGTTGACCTTATGTACGTTGAACGACAATGCCTGCTGAGAAATATATATTTAAATTATGGTTTTAAATATATAACATGTGTAATAAAAATATAAGATTAGTTCATAGTTATAAATAGACTGCACTTGCCATACAACAGCAAAGGTAAGGCCATCCATATGTAATGTGTTTTTTTCGTAAATAGCAGAGAAACAATGTAACAGTGAGGATGGTTTGTTTTCGTGCACGTTAACTACCGACACAACATTTTCCGATCTACAAGGATAAAGATCGCTTAAGTGCAAAAGAAATTGACCGTTAACCCATTCAATCTTAGAAAGTTATCTACTCGTGTTAACTATGTATAAATGACCACAACCAGTACCATATTGCGGAATATTTAAGTTAAATACGTTCAATAAAGCTATAATGTGTTGTGTGTTATTGCCGTCATATAATGTGAATACACATATATTCAATATCATAACTAAGTAAAAGAGATCCAAATTCGTCATATTTACTGCAGAATTAATGTCAGCGTGTAACAAATGTTATGTGATACTATTAAGACTGTGTTCGTGTCAATAGTTTCCTTAGTTAAATCAGATTTGATATACATGGGCTTTTATTTATTTTAGATTGAATGAGAAAGCAACATGAATATATCGATCGCTTCATACTTGCCGCCGATGTCCGGACGTATGTACTTGATAGGAAATACTTGCAAATGCCTCGATCTAGAAGTCCACCATTACATTAGCATACAAAGACACGCTTACAGTTTGTTCAAAATTTGCTAGTAACCCAAATGAACGTGATAATTACAAAGAAATATGTTAAGACATTCGACAAGTATAAATTCATTCCGTATTTAGTTTTCTGTAAGCTCGGCATAAATGTAACGAAACAATTAATTATCAATGTTTTGTTTTTTTAGAATGCTTTATCGAACGTAACAATGCACCAGACATAATATGCAAATGCTCTCGCTGATTTGTTTTCTTTGTTTAACATGTAGTTGTGTAAATGAGCATAATAATACTCCATAATTATCTAGTGTTTTGCGGTTAATGTGCATGTTACAGCGATTATTTGTTTGATGTGAACCTGATCGCATAGGGTGAAACCATTGATTTCCTTTACTGTGTTAATGTTCTATGAACTTAATGCATTGTCCAATAATGTACAATGATGTGCATCGCTGTGCATATGCGAATTACAATTTCATGTTAAGAACGAGTATATTGTATTGTATTGCAATGCGTATACGTGTTCCACATTTAAGACTGTTTTATGGGCCTATTTAAATGGAAATAATACGACTATCGATTACATGGTAAAGCATACAAAGCGGTCAAAACAATAATTCAGAATTAAATAGACGTATTCTATGTTTTTTTTTAATTTCCCGCGCGCAACATAATGCGACATTTAAATTTTAAAGTACAATAACTTCCGTCAGTAACTATTTGAAACGATGACATAGGGTTTAAATCACCGCTTGTGGATAACGTTGTTTAAATATCGTAATACATATGTTCAATGTTTAGAGAGTATAATAACAAATACATGTATTGTACATTAATAACAAACATTTTCCCCATTCAACTAGTATGTTAAATAATCCGTTCCTGACTCACATTATGTACATATGACTTTGTATCACGGAGATTGCTCGCTTGTATTTAACTGCCGAAGATCTGTCACATGATCCGGTTTCTTATAATACAATGTCTTCGAACAGGTTAAGCATACAAAAATGTTTATGTCAAAAAAATTGTGCTCGAACGATTCACGTTACACTAGTAGCAATGTTTATATGTAATAGCATTTATAATAAAAAATATATTATTTTATTTATTTGTTATTTATTGTTGTATGTATTACTCATACTAATATTACATTGTTAAATGAGGCGACAAACAGCCGTATTCGCCTGAGGCTGAATAAGTTTAACTTAATGATACTTTTGGCATTGGATCATTGACCTTTTAATAATCAATTTCAAATAATTTAGCAATATGCTAATATACACATATGTATGGCTATAGCTTGAAGGTAACATCGCAGAGCAACATCTACCGTAAATTAGGTTGATCTTTCTATCGAATTGTCACCTCATTTAATTTGATCGCATAACGTATACACTATTTTCGCAAACTACCTAAAACAGAGATAGTTTTAGTTTTTTTAGTTTGATAGTTCATTTCGACATACATTAGGCTTTAAGCCCATGAGTACACACATATTACAACACAATATATTCACAGATGGTCAATGATGTACATAATTTTTAACAAAACCTAGATGAACATATTAATACAATGTATACACTTTATCGTATTATATATTTGTAATTAAAGTAGATAAATAAATGAAAATTCATGGAGAGAAACTATGGATAATATAAGTCGGCTCTCAGTTTGAAAGCTTTAAAAACAAAAATTGATAGATTTCGTACCCTTTTTTCATTGTCAGTCTGTAAGAGGTCAGTACACTTGATCATGCTTGTATTCTTCCATAAATAGTTATGTATATACTTCTTACGTAAATGAATAAACATTGGACATTCAAGTAAAAAATGACATTCGTCCTCAAGGACGTTACAGTGTTTGCATTTTCTGTTTTCAAACAGTATCTTTTCAGGCTTGTGCCATCTCCCTGCTTCCACTTCAAGTCTGTGGGCAGATACTCTAAAACGAGTTAACGCAAATCTAAATTTTGAAACATTTACTACATTTAAATATGGTATGAACTTAAAGATACTGTAAAGACTATAACTTCTACCTATGGTCGTGTTTTCCATTTCACTTGACAAGGTTTGCAAAAACATATCAGATATTCGTTGTTTAGCTGTGGATAGAAATATATTAATATCTCCTACCCCTTGAAAACACCATACATGTACTTCGCTAAATCCTAATCTGTCTAATAAACCCGTGAGATTTAACCCAAGATTGTTTTTCTTTGTATATATCATGATCATGTAATAACATATCAAAAACACATGTTATGTACTTGACATCATCAGATTATAATATTTTAAACTAGTACTTTAAAACACAAATGATACGTTTATTTATTAACGGTACTCGTCCCAGTTCTCCATAAACGAAATTATTTTGTGTTTGCAGCCACACATCTTACACTTGTTTACAGTATCGTATATGCATTCTTTCAATCTGAACAATATTATACAATAGTAGTATGTCTTTCAATAATACGAACATTTAACAACAACAAAACATATAGTTGGTTCGTACAAGAGTACATGTTTAATAAAGAAAACGCTAATAGTTTACAATTTAATTAGTCAATATTACTGCATATTCAAGTCCAGATAGTCCAGATAGGGCAAACAAATAAATGGTAAAGATACATTTAAATATGTTTTGTCTGTCGGTAAAAATGCTGTTTAGTGTAAACAACAGTTAAACTAATGCAACACTTAAATTCTTCAACATTATTATTAAAATAACATATAGTATCAACATGATCATACATTAGTGCTAGCATATGACCATTTAGTTTAATGTAGGTCATTTTAACAATCCCTTATAATGAAATAAGAGTTTCTCGCTAGCAGGTGGAATAATTGTCTGTTAGATGTAAGCATGGTTAGTTTCCAATATAGTCTAAATGCAAAGGTCTGCTGAATTATCGCATTCTTCTGTTAATGGCCATAATTAGGAAGTACAACCACTTGCATGCGGTCTCTGAATTAACGCTAATATAATATGTATATGTTGATAGCCTTGAACTGTCTGAACATTTAGAGCCATTTATTGTAGGGAACAAACTAGGTCTCTTAAAATTAGAGCCACACAAACAATATATTATTTTGGCTAAAACTGATTGTTTCCGAAAATGTGTAGTGCCCAACTTCATACATTTTAACAATAATTTTAAAATACAGTTTTTACCATCGAAAAGCCCTTTTAATTGTAGGTGTGCCTTCATGAAACACACTGAACCACACTTGAAGTAACACACAAGCACCACCAGATTCCATAAAGTCGATAATTAAACATTACGCGTTGAAACACATACTTTTGTGTTTAATAACACGCATAACATAAATACAAGTTAATCATTTAAATTCTCATTTCTCAATTTATACAAAAATATCTCTTTTTGTATACTATTCATTTTGACATGAATAAAACACCATTGCATTAAAGCGGGACTGTACGATTTTGTCAAATAAAAATGAATTTATATAAAATGTGTTAAAAATTAGTATACATATATTTCAATATAAATTAAAATAAAAGTTAAGAAGAACATGTGTCGAAAAATGCGAAATAAGCCAGATATTTAAATCTGAAAGCGAAAATGGCTGGAATCCAAATTCGCCAGCATATATATCATGCATGTACAATGTGAATCTAAATTTAGTTTTAGTGCAGATTCGTTCATACGACNAATGAATTTACACCATATTGTTCTTGATTGTTTACCATTTTACCTATTGAACAACATATTTTCACAAATCCAATCCGTCAGAAATAATTGTAAAGGTTTCACACTCCATGGATGTCTTATTTGCCTTATTGGTTTTTAGGATTTCCTAGCCTGTCATTAAACATAATTGTTTCAACACAGAATAGGGCAGTTTTCTTAGGTAAACTTGTATGAATATGCTTTCTCGACACCAATTTGCAACACCGTTAAGTAGAGCCCAATACAAACCTATTAATCTAATGTAGACAATTGATATGTTTCTTACCATATTGCCTGTACTATCAGATTCCCCCAAACCAGCGCCCCATTCATAAGTGTTTGTCTCGGTTCGTAAAGTCTGTGTTATTAATACCGACTGAAAATAAATGCCTATTGAACTGTTGGCTGGGTAAAATCACCAATTCAAGTGCGGCACTAATTAGCTTTATAACGTAATATGAATAGACATTTCCCTGTAACTTGGCTTCCAAAAGAATAGGAGAAGAAATTGAATTGGCCTCTTATGCAGTCGTGCAATTAAGATTATATCCACGAACAACAGACCCAGTAGATATATGTATTTTTTGGCCGTGTTGGAAACAATGTTCGTTACAGCTCATCTGATTCAGCTTTTCTGAATGCTGGATAAACTATACCTTGTTTTCGTTCGAACACACGTATTAAATATGCAAACTTGTGCATAGTGTTCAACTGAAATGTATTAACATTTATTATGAGGTTTAGATCCACAACAAGGTGTTATAAATATATCTCAATCCTTAAGGATGTCTATCATTGTTGCATACAACTAAAGCAAATCGTCGAGCTACCCAACAAGTCTTAGACTTTACTGACGCAAATATGCTGTAATGACTGTCACACAATGTGTAAATGTTCTCGGAGCTTATTGGAGTCCAAAAGCCATAGGTCGACATCGGTAGACTTGGGGAATGGTCTGAAACTCCGTTTCGTAACCACCTCGCATTATTGATCAAACCCACTGATTGGTTAGAATATATTTCCAAATTACTTAATAATAACTGTAGCCTGCCACTCACTGGCGTCTCCGGATTTGCCAAGAGCTTGCCACTTTTTTGTTGAAAATTGCAACTTACCGTAGCAGCAGGTTTCGCAGAAGAGCTCCTTTGAAACCGGTGATTAAATGGAACTGCGCATGCCGTCTTGTACTGTGGTCGCGCAGCTCTTGATATTTACTGTGGTATATAAGAGATGTTTTGTAATCAGGTTAAGACGAATGAGATCACGTGATGTTTACTTCTAGCGCATTGTTTACATTTAAGCGGGAATAATATCCGTACGTATATTTCGGTCAGGCGAGTATAAAACATTAAATAAAAATAGCATGCAGCCAGTGTATTAATGGCATCATAACGAATAGGCGAAGGCATTGACTCATCGCATTGAGTCCTTACAACGCAATGATTACATTTACCGAAATGTTTAGGAATGTTAACTTACGCGATATCGTTGACACTCTAGTACCAATAAAATGATTTGTAAGACGTTGACAAATACGCGTATCATCTAAATAGTATGCTTCTAAGTATATGAATAAGCATTATGATCACATCCCTTTAAATATTTTATTTAAATATATGCCTCAAGCTTTATTAGAAAGCTATCAATTTTGAATTAACAAATGTCAAATATTAACATTTTGTTGCTAGTGTTGATCAAGTGTGCTGTTATTTTGGCTATAGGTATAAAGGACACCCATTTGCTTTTCATTTATATCATTCTAACATACTTGTTTTCCCATTAAGTGTTTCTAGCTGAAAATTGGACAGCATGCGCAATGAGAAACGATACAAGGCTATGGCAGTTTTATGAAGTATTTATTCCCTATAAATGTATCGCTTGCATAAAGTAAATTCTGCGTAATAACCTCATAAGTAAATGCTGAAATGGCTGATAAATGCGCTAGCCATGTGATCTAGAGGCCACCAGGGAATAAGGTGCGAATCCAGACAGAAGCAAATTGTATCTTACGGTAGTGTTGTTTATAATGAATATAGTGATGATAATTATATTTCAACATTTTAGTCTCTATGCTGTGATCTTACCATCTCCTAAAATAGTCCGTGAAGTGCATGTTTTAAGAAAAAATCTTAAATTAAAACATACCTAAGGATCAATAGAACCTGTAGTTTGTTCAGATCATTCAGTGCCAGCGATGTTATTACTTTACTGCAGGCACCAACCGTAAACGTAAGAGTGCAAAAGGCCATTCATTATACAGTTTTATATTAAACGCAATGAAATAGAACTTAAATTAAACGTGAGACTGTTCATTTAAAGAAAATATAGTCAATATATATATATTGAAGTTTGTAGTCATCTTGTCAATTTCGACTATATTCATCACGCATTCGAGAAAGTATTTATGTCAATAGTATTTATGAATTCACTGCACATCCCACCATCCAACCTTCAATTACAAGTATTACGAATACACTCGGATATAAGCATTGCATCATTGCGGTATACACATTGAAATCTCCTTAAGAAAACAACACTTGTCTATAAGAAAACAAACAAATACAATGTGATTACTGATACATGTTTTCAATATATACTGTTAATCGTTTAGAGGTTTCGTAATCTAAAGAAGTTTTAAACTGCCAGCTTTTTCTTTTATTCGAAGAATTATTGCTTATACACATCTGAAATCTTAAGAAATAAACACTTGAGCCAATGATTCTTCATACACACAGCACACCATATCCATTTTTTTTAAAGAACGTATTAATTAATTATTCATGTATACTCCATATTCTATAACACCATATGAAATAGCAATAACGTATGGATCAAATCAATTTCAGTTTGTATAAAAAGTGATACAACTACTTTGTCAAAAATGTCTTATATGCGCCTAGAAAGAAAAAGGGCAGCCCCACTGCATGTTTCCTTCAAACATATTGCGATTAGATAACTAAACAGGATATTGACGAAGACACATCTTAAGATAATGTTAACACTTCTAAATGCAAATAAAAATGTGGGACATTGACATTGACAATATTTTGTCTACAAAACGTGTAAATATTCCGAATGACCATCAGTCGGGCATGATTATCTAAAATGGATGGTATTTTGCGTTTGGATTGAATTTCTGTTATAATGTGCTGTATTTAAACAACACACTTTTTGCATTTCATATTATTTATGTATCATATTATATAAGTCGTTTTCAATTTATTCCCAAACACGATGTTGATACTTTGTTTGTTTTCTACAAACGCCAGTATGCGAGACAGTTCTGTTTCAGGTAAGAACGATTTATTTCGTCCTTAGGATGATGCAATTCTTTATTTGGAATAAAGACGTCTTTTTTAGGAAGAAATAGTCATAAGAAATAATAAGATCTTCCTTAAGAATACATTACACTTTCCTATGCAAGAATTCGTGACTTTAGAATCTACAGGTACGCAATACCAGTCAAAACACGGTATCGTCAGAACTAAGGATAGTAAGCATAATTATAGTAAGTGAAATAGGTTACGTTCAAATCGTTGCAATTGTTATGCAAACGTATGCCTGGTTGTACATTTATCCGATTTCGAGACATGTCAGTTAACTTAATATACATCACATAGTACCCCATTATCGTCATAAACATTGTCAGACAAATTATTGCTGAAAACTGAGCACAATATTAACATGTCTAGACATATAAACTGAATATATTAATATTTCACGTTTCAGATTACCACCTACATAAACTTTTTAAACACATTATCTCGATACTGTAGGTCATGTGACATTTAAGTCAGTGAAACGTAAGCAATAAATCATATGTGCATTTGTTTTGTCATCAGTTTTCTTATTCTGTCCAGTTGGCTTTATGAAAACATTTTACAGATTGTTGTTAATCTTTTGTTTCCCTAAATTTCCGATTCGTTTTTCTCATTTATAAGTAAGTCACATTTTAACCAGTTCACACTTGTTCGATACGTATCCGTTAAATATGTGTTACGTGGTTCATGAAATGATGGGCCTTTAAAAAGGATATTATATTCATCCCCAATTTCATTTTCTCATCTTTGTTTTTGTATTGGTAAACGATTGTAACGCATCCGAAATTTTACACAATTTCACAGTTTGAAACACGGCCAAATATCTAGATAGGTTTCGTTTTCGTGTTCACATTTATATACACGATAAGTGTATCACTTAGACAAATACAAAACTTGATGTATAGTCAGCAATTTACAACTAAAAAAATATAATTTAAGATATTACCAAACAACAATACCTAGACAAAGACCGAAATATGGCACGAATTCTTTGGGGGATAACAAACGCGCTACCGATGGGAAATCCAGTACGGAGTCCGTTATTGGCCAAAGAGAGTGTCGTGTGTCGCCCGTATAGATCCTCGCAAAATCGGGGCGAGAAGTTATACGACAATAAACTTAAAAAAGCAAGACATACGACAATGAACATCGACTCGCGTCAGTTTAAAATTTGATTTTTACAATAAACATGCATCAAACATTGAGTGTCGTAAGTCACTGGAGTATCGTTCTGAAAACGCGATAATCGCTAGTTCAATTGACACATGATACACCACGCGACTTGAAAACGAAGCACAACACTATATCTTGCAAAATCAAACATGCCGACTGTAGACTTTATTAATGAAGCCCGATGCACACTGTTGCACGCGACAGACGATATGTATCGACGAACGATGTACAAAGACACTCGACACTGCAAACGACAATCTCCATGCATTTGCTTATGGTGTTTCGTTTTTGAATCCACCGCGTCGGGATGAGTTTTGTGCGTCATGATCTGTGATTTAAAATTCGATAGTCCAAAATTGCAAGATATTTGCGCAATGACGTCGTGAGAAAGCGGCATTCAATATTAAATGCGAAAAACGACACGCGACAGTTAGAATTTTCGATGACTATTTTCTTGTCAAATACAACCAAGCAATGGGAAAAAACAATTTCCCATATGACTATGTTGTTGACGAATGTCGTTGTAAATTGTCAAGTGCCGTATAAGGCAACGCGTGGCTTGTCCTCAAAGATCAATTGTGACATTTATTATTGCAAACGGCAAAATAGATTCCGCAACTGACATGCCACATGACACAAAACGAATTCCGAAATTCAGGTTTTAGGACTAAATGGCTTATTTGGTCGTTATATGTGTATATGTGTTTCAAAGTATCGATTACAAACCGTGAAAAACGCTTCATGATTTATTTTAAACAGTTTCGAATGATAATTATCAATGAAGCTGTGGTAATGTATCTTACTTTTAATTTGCCAATCTCTGCACAATTGCATTTACTTGCCTGAGTCAAGTGTGTCAAATCACTATAAGTAGTGCCATCGTTTTCTATAAATATGTGTATGCATCGTTTAAAGTAATCACCCATAAATCATCATAGCCATAGTAAAGATATATTTCAATAATTTAAGTTTAAATTAACGTTGGATATCTTCTAATACCAATGAGCGTTATAACGTAATTTTAGTAATACATGTATAAATTACTTAATTGACTGTCAATGGGTATGTTAATGTCAATTGTAACACATGATTAGTATATGTAACAATGGTCAGAGTGGATATCCAGACAGCTTTTTACAGTTTATTATACAGTCTACCAACTACTTTAATTGCAATATTATAAATAAATTGCATATTGCATTGTTCTAAATTAGAATGTGTGACACAGGGAATTAGCATATTCCATTTGCATTCAATCAATGACTAAATCCGATTGCGTTAAAATGAAAAAGCCAACCTCAAATACTTTGTGTTAAAAGGTTTATAAGTGTTCAAACAGACTAAATTGCGAGCAAACGAGTACTATAATATGCACTTGATCTTTTTGCAAAACAATTTCGGAAAATTAGTGCGCATGTAGCGTAACCGAAAATAGAGAGAACATATCGTATATATGAAAACATAGAGGTAAATTTAAATAATCAGTTGATTGCATATATCGCTTTTAAGTTTTAAATTAGTGTATACTCTTAGTATTTTGTTCTTGTGCAAGAATACCCGACGTAGATTGCTATTTTGTAATTATATCAATATGTACTATCAATATTCAGAAATATCTGAGGAACTGATATATAATTTTGATCCAAGCTCAGAATTGATATGTTTTTTGCAATATAGTCTCTTGAAAATATCACGGTTAAATAATAGAAATAATAATTTATTGAATTACACCACATACATTAATACAGTCATAGTGACAAAACAATGTTTAACAAAACAGTAAATATCGTAAATATTAAAAACATTAAAGGTAAATAAGGATTCACCAATTTGCATAAATAGCTTTTTTAAGATGAAAATGTATTCATACATTGATAATTATTTAAGGAACAGAACCAAGAGAAACAGAACTGAAAATATAAAGCGGCATCGTGAAATTGTGTCACAAAACACTTTGATAACAATAGTTCGTATTTGCGCTAAGAATTGTGTCCTTACGCAAGAATTGCAAAAGAAGATGGCTTTGTTGTAAATCTATCAATATGTACGATCAATATTCAGACAAATCTTAGGGACTGACAAATGATATTGATCTTCACTGGTTAAAGGCATTTACTATAATGACACAATTATTAAAAGTGTTTCCGAGATTATTAGAGTGCCGCGTTATCTTATCATAATCTTCATTCTCAGCGGAAAGCGTTACTTTGTGAAATATCACACTATTCGAAGGATTGTGGGAGATGCTAGGCAGAACATGTGTATTTTGAATATTCTGAAATATCGGAACTCGCTCTAACGAGATAGTCAGGTCAGGGAATTGGTGTCTAAAACATTTGTGTTCATTTCATACCAGACTACATTGAAAGATGAACGTATAAAGTGCGTTAATTGAAGTTCAGAGCATTGGTCAAAAACTCCTTTCCAAAAACCTTAGGGTGCCTGTACTTGAGCGAAATGGTGTTTCCTAGAAGTAACTAGACATAATAAGACAAGTTACGAATGTCATCACATAGATTAAATATTGAAACAGGTAGATGGAATAGAACGCCAAGGGAACAAAGACTATGTAACAAATGTTATAAATTAGAGGACGAATTTCATTTTCTTTTTGATTGTAAGTTATATGATAGCTTACGAGGAAAATATCTTAAGCAGTATTACTGTCATAGACCAAATATGTTCAAACAGTCGAGCTGATTACAAATGATAATTATGAAATATTACGAAACCTAGCTGTATATGTAAGCAAAACTTTCGAATTGAGAAAAACACATTATACAATGCATTAATATTTATGTCGTTTATTGCAATTAAGATTGTGTACGCTTCAAAATGTGTATATAAACGGTAACTGTATTGTTTTCATGCATGCATCATTATGATTATAGAGTTTACGCAGATATAATAGTTATTACAACATTGTATTGATATATTGTACTTATGTTTTTAATCACTCTATGATATGAAATATAAGATCTTTATGTGAGTATGATGTAATTCTTAAGAATGAAATTCTTTAGAAATATAAAGTAATGTACATATACACACCATATATGAACATACTATACATGTATTAGCAAATTTGTAAACACTCCAATATGATTATTACATCATGACATGTATTTGAGCACTGATGTCGCAAAATTGTAAATTTATGTAGATATAACATCATGTTTGTTGAACAAGGACCATAAAGGTCTATTTCAATTGTGTATATATGTATATGTATTTGTTGAAATAAAAAATCTTCTTATCTGTTTTATTCCAGTTGTCGAAAGATGACGTATTCATCTGTAATAAATATTAGGCTTCTAAAATATTACATTTTACGAAAAGGCAAGAAAATGCTTTTACAGTATCCCTTTTAAAATGGGACCCTATAAGATTTAATAAAACGTAAACTCACCTTTACGCAAACCCAAAACCAGGTCCCCAAGGACCACTTTTGCAACAAATTACCATGAAGCTGTGTTATCGCATTGATTGAATAATTAATTTTAGTTTGAAAACATTTGACTAGTTTCATAATGTATGCGTTCTACGATTTTCCAAGTAAAACATGATTTTTTCAAATAAAAATAAAAAAAAATAAAAAGGTATGGAAACCCGCCTTTTGCCTCTCACTGCATATTCAATCGTGTTTTAAGAAACCGAGTGTGAGCAAGCGCTGCCAACGTATTCCAAATACAGAAAACAAAAGCAAAATGGTTTATCCTGTCCATACTTAAATGCGTTTGGGGACATTTTTACTGGTCGTATCGACGTTAAATTGTGTAAATTTGGCACAAATGCGTCAATAATTATGTAGAAACGTTGATACAATGATCTCACAATTGCGAATTTCTTTAAAGGTTACATTCCACTAGAGTATAGTTTTAGGAACTTTTTCGTGTACCGTGTTCGTACGATTATCTATAATATATGTACATGTTTTATTTATTTCAGCCTCCTACGTGCATTTTCTAAGTGATTGATAAACTAAATGGTTATTTCTGCGTGGCGATCAGTTTTCTTTCGATTTGAAAGAAAGACTAAGATAATGATATTTGTTTGATGTATTTTTCAATGTATGTATTATTGTTGTTGTTTTTTTTAAACCATTTATAGAAATACGTTCACTGTAAAAATATGTGGACATGCATTTCGTTTGTATTCAAATGATGTTTTGATGGCAAAATCTTCTCTTCAAAAAAAAATTGATGGTTTTTACGATAAACATTTAATAAAAATATTGATACACCATATTATAAACGTCCATTTTTTGTATGATATTTCAAGTATTATCTATGTATCTTAAACATATTCAAACGTGCCAATATTGCCGATGAAACTTAGGTACGTATTCAATCGACTATCAGTGGGCATAACTGTAGACAGAACGTTCAGTTTTGAACCATTTATAATCGTTTATATGCTGTGTGTTGTTTTGTGAAAGAGTCCAAAAAGCATGCATCATTATTGTCCGACATATGTTCGCCCATAAATGTATGTTAACAGGATTCTTAATATAAGCTTTACTAAACTAGAAGTAATTGCAGGAGGCAACATCGTGAGATATCCGCATGTGCATATTCCCGAGCGTGTTAATACACAAGTTCGTTGATCGGGTTATGCGCAACAACCACAAAAAGAACACAACGACAGCATTCGTTAAGAGACAATATGTTCAGTTTTTATTTGGAGTTCAGCGGAACCTCCATACAATTACCTGTTCTTACCCATTAAATTATATCAGTACATTTGGAGTCAGAGGCTTAATGAAACAAGACTTAATGAATTATAAGGCATGTAAATACACAAGGTGTGGATTTTTGTCTTGAGTATTTTTAACAGCAGGATCGTATCACCATGACAAAAACGTAACCTTCGGTTGTTAGCTACGGCTCTACAACAGGAGAGGTACGTAATACCAAAATTAGCTACGATTGACAGGGTTCCTGATGCATTACATTATCTATTCGATGTGCTAGCTGATGAATTATGCCATTTTGACGAAAGCCTTGACATTTTGCCAACACACTGTACAAAAGTATATTAATACTTTGCAAACACATTCTGCTCGTGATGAAGCATCTGTAGAATAATGGCAGTAATTGTAATGCTACGTTCAAATAATTGGAATAATTATGGAAAATATTTCCCTTTTCGAGACGTTTCACTTCCTTCTTTTGTTCTTCATTTTTCCGTCATTTGATATGTTCGGAAAATTATAACACTGAGATCTGATGATACCCTTTATATGTTTAGACATATTGATATGTCAGTTAAAATCGGGACGGACATTTGTGCGAAGAACAATACATAACATTATTATTTACTCGATTTGCAACGTCTGGCATTCTTTTAATATAAATGTAGTACTTGTATCCATAGTTCATATTTTCAACCCGCCCCTCAACTGGCTATTGCGATGGCATTATTGTTTTAATGCTTATGTGACTTTATATTTTAGATAGTCCACGGTGACCCTTAAATCGTATGTCCAATTTGTGGATGTTGAAAGGAAAAATATGTTTGCCTGATTTTCCATAAAGTTTATTATATGATGTCAATGAACGTTTACTTTAAAATGCACATCTATATTACGATATATATTCAATGTTATCGTTGTATTTGATTTTGGTGTTTGTTTCTTTGAATGAGAATGATACGTTTAGCTGACCAAACACCCCACTATTGGTTACCTGACTTATTCAGTAACCTGCCATAAGCGGCAAATAAGGCCACTTCATTGACTTGCCTCTTAACACATAAGACTGTATTTGGGTTATGTATTGCATATACGTGTCTTTCTGATATCTATATCGGTTTCTCACAGAGCATTCAACTGCGCATTCTCACCATCTAACAAATGGCGTTTGTCTTTTGTGTTGTTAATAAAAAAAAATATGATCAAGACAATTTTTTGTTAATATCATGAAATCAGCTACCTGATAATACATGTTTGCACTCTGTCTCTTTTATACATGGATGTTAGTACACGTTATATATAATTAATATATGTACTTTATCGAAATGAGCCAAAAACCTGGAATAGAAACATGCTTCATATAACACGTGTTTGATATCCCTGCAGTCTTTAGACTATTCGCTTAAGTATTTGTATTGATAACTCATCCTTGGTCCCACTCATTTGTGTGAAGTGGGGAATGTTTTGTCTTTCTCAAGATGCAGTTCTCTTGAATAGATAAGCAGGTTGTATATCTTCAAATAAAATGTTTACCCCAGTAAAACCAGTGTGATTTTGAGAATCGCAAAGTATTTAAGATAAAAATTGAAATACGAATATATTTTCTCTTTGGCACTTAATTAATGTAATGTATATACATTTGCCAAAATGTTTTATCCTACAATAGCATAAGGTAAGACGAACGCAGTGACGTCACACATATATACATAATACAAATGATATAGTTAGCCAGCAAACGACTAGTCGAAAGGTATTGACCAGAATACAATAGATTGTCTGCCATTCAATAAATGCCAACGGATTTGCCTGCGTTATTGTGAAGTAAGGTTTGTGAACTCGATCAACATACTCGTTTAGCATGGTACATTTAGCGATGGTAAGTCGTTCATACACTATGGGAACGTGCTATTGTCTTATCAAAAGATTAAACCTAGCGGCGATCAGAACAAAAGTGAGAATGACGAAGCTGACTTTCAAATAAATTGCGTAAAAGACAATATTTATCCAAAAAAAAGATTATAACTGAAGAATCATTGTTATTTTTCATTTTGAGGGTCTTTATTATATTCGTTTAATATTATTAAATTCACACATAAATGTACACTTTATACTCAGAATGGTGGTTTGTCTCATCACAGTAAAATGAAAATAATAGAAAACAATATTATATAATTTATACTCATCTGCAAATATAAAGAATAGTTTAAAAAGGTTATATATATTAATTAGCGATTTTTTAGCACGCTTGTGTTATTTCGTTATCTTTGTTCATTTATTAGGTTCAAAGTCCCTTACAACAGATTAATCACCAAACATAATGCCCATTATAGTGGTATCGGTGTACTGAAAGTGTGTGATTCCGTAGTATTCGGTTCTGAAATCTGAATGCACGTTTAACACACAATGCAAATTACAGTGTACCGAGATAAATAGAATATATATGATTGGTTCCGGGATGGAGAGAGTTTATTGGCTGAGACTTAGAAAATGAAACGCTCGCCCTAATTGTGTGTGAGTGCCGATCTGGATAAATTGTTTCATCCAAGGAACATGCCATGTATTTCATTTATCCTGTGTCTACTGAATATGTGTATACACAATAGTTTGTTAATATTTTAGCTTATAGATAATATGTTTTATGCTATGTTTGTAGTAACCTTACTTCACTTGCATGTGCGCCTTCTGCCAAGAGAACATGGTTGTCCTTTAATATCATTCACATATTAATGTTAATTGTAAATGACACTTGATGAAACTGCAAACGTGTTAGTTTGAATGGTGCGATCGTGTTTTACCGCAGACAGTAAAATGCCTTTTTTCCAGATTGTCATTCCTTTATAAAGAAATTAGATGTATTTGGATCCTGCTCTTCAATACAGTAATGCACTTATGGGCGGAAGACATTGTTGAGAAATTAAATTAAATGTAATTGTGTTGAAGAAGGCTTCATTCAGTTCTGAAAGTAGTACAAGACAATTTATATTAAGGGCCATTTGTTTTCTTAATAAACCGTTTCTTAAATGGTTGGGGCATCTTCTAATAATAATATTTTAAGTAGAAATAAGCCTTGATGCGTTGTGTTTTTATCCACATTTACTACATATTGGTGGCATCCGCATTTCGTCTGCCAGGCGTTGATGGGTGATGATGTAAACAATGGTATACGTGTGCACGAACAAAAGCCAAAATGTTTCCGATCATTCCATTAATGACTATGCTTAAACAACACTTTCGTTTCTTGTTTGTGATTGTCGTAAGATGTGGTTTATCACTGTACTTTGCAGCGTTCTGTAGGCCGGTAGGCGAATGGCGAAAAATCTGGGACCTTGAGTAACGATATTGATTTCGATTGATTTTTACATGTGATGAACATATATACTTGCTTTATATTAATGTCTGAATTTAGACTGTTCAAGATAAATATCAATTTAGATTACACATGAGAAAAAACAACCTAAACAACGAAACATAATAAATTATCTTATTCAGATATGTGTCTTGAAAATGTTGACGTGTAAGCATTGAACAAAACTTTATTTTTAGCCAATATGTTTTTTTGAATTTTCGTAAAATAACGGACTATATTTACATGCCATTTAAATTAGTTCATGACACTGTTGTGATAAAACACATTTATTTAACATATTGTTTGCATAATATAACACATCAGTAGGGATTTTTTATAATTTCATGTGAGTGGCAATACGGTTACACAACTATCAATTAACACTAATCGGCTTTGTATTATAATCTTATATATGTAAGTGATTTTATTCTGCAAGCATAATTTAATTGATAACCATTCCAGAATGAAATTGCATAAGCGTGTCCCTACTTTTGATATGCAAACACAACTCGACAGGAAATGCATCATGACTTTTTTTAGCTCTGAAGTCGTATTCGTTTGCACACGAAGAGCAGAAATGTGTGTACACAAATCAACTCTATTTAAAATTTACATTTTCGTTTTATAAATTCCAGCATAATACGGGCAATGTACTCAAGGTCTATCAATTGTCTGAAGACAGTAGAACTGCAAGTTTGTTGCAAAATTGCAGGTATTATGAGCACAACATAACAATATTCATGTGCAATCTGCAAACATAATCCCCATACATGCTTACTGTTTATAAGTTTAGTAATAAATCAAGTTAACATGTGAGGTTGTTACACTCATAAATGGTCATTTGACTGCGGAAATTAATATGAAACAGTTGTTCCAAATGTTTGATTGTCGGGACATTTATTTTAATATAAGTTGTTAGGCGGATGTGTTATGTGGCTTTAGCATATAGAGTGGATTTTTGATGGGCTCAAATAGGTAGAGCATGTTAAAATCAATAATTGTAGTTTTAATACCTTATAACGTGAGGTTTTACTACAATATTTAATTATAATTCAAGTCGAACCTTTTCGGTGAAAATCCTCATATGTTGGTTTTCCATTGATTCAATGGATTGTGAATTGTTAATATGCATATACCCTCGAGACATTTCTTAACAACCGTTAATATAGCAGAGCGTTGAACTCCCAATTTGCATAAGTCCTGTAAGCAGGGATGGTTGGATAGATTACAATGCCGTTAAAAAATAAATATGAATGAGGAATATCCATAGCGGTCCGTGGAACTTTCATTTGGCATTCCTCCTTGCTTACGCGGTATTGCAATTTATTGGAACATGTTTTGTGTTTGCAATAGATGTGCTGTTGCATAAACATACAAAACCAAAAATGTTATTCGATGTATCTCTATATACTTTTAACAATCCCAACATTTTTACAAATTTACTGATTTTAACGCTTTAAGAAAATGTGTTTTAGTCAACTGTATATACTAATAAAATCCTTTCCCTGAAGGGGCTTGATTATGGAAAACTCCACAGATATGTGTGTAAAAAATTTGAAAATGTTAAATCATTTTAATATCATACACCTCATCAACCAATATAATACGTGGCTGAACAGATCCACCATGTTTCCACCTAGGGATTATATCAAAATATTGGAGATTCGGACAGCACTTTTTGGTCGACTAACATACTGGGAAGTGATGTATTGGCTCAGCGAATGTTCATGTTAATGTGTATTAAGTCATACGAAGTAACGTCATATTAACAGGTCGTGTTTTATTGTAAATACATACGTGTTGCGTGTTCAATGTATGACACAATTGTAGGCATATCGTCAGGCTAATTGCCTACAGGCGTAAAGTAATAAACTACAAGTAACATAATGTTATTTCGCTGCAAATAAACATCTCGAAAATGGTAGGCGTATCTCATTCCTTTTACAAGAACAGGTTTCCTCCTCTTAAGGATTTATGAATGACTGGCGAAAATATAACTTCGAGCCCCAGGGAACAGAATTAGTTCTTGCATGTGAAAACGTTACCTTCAATTCACAATACTTTATCAATCTATTAGTAAACACACGAACTGTTATGCTAATTTATCAAGCAAGTAATTCATAATTCAACCGTTTTAATAATGGTATTACAAACATATATCATATGATGAGATAACGTTGTTAGTCTTATAGTTATAACTATATATATAGCCAAAAACAAAGCAAGTAACCCCCCACGCCGAATTTGATTTGGGCAAATGTAAGTATAACAATAATCTTACGATATATGTAGTAAGGCAATACGAAATTAAATCTTATTCGTGATATAATTGAAAGCGTTAGTATTCAATTGGCATATACAATGGGGATGCTATCCAATCATGAATCAATTGATTCTGGAGTACAACTCATATGCAGTATTTCGAAACTGTTTATTAACTTGTATCAAACAGCTTGTTTGTATGCAGTTACATGTTATACTCGACTAGTTTTTTTCTAGCAGAATCACTGGTACTTTTTGTCTTTTCGCGAAGAGAAGACGCACTTCAGAAACATAGTTCAGCCAACCAAAAATATCACAGAGGTACTTAAAATAATAGAAAGCATTCGTAATAGATGACATGATTTGTTCATACGGCAATAATACTAGTTTGAAGGCTTAATGCATGAATTGTCCAGAAAAAGTGTATCCGTGACAACCATCATATTTAACCAGCCCATAATTTAGTAAGTGCATAGTCGACAGATATGCTTTATGCGTTTTGTTCAATCTTAACTTTTACGACGAAAGTTAGAGAGGGAAGACGTGTTTTACGTCTATGACAATTTCGTCATCTAAATCCTATAATTATACTTCAATTTCATTTAAAGTCAAAGTCAGAGAAGTTTGGTATTGTCGATCTTGCGTAAACACATTAGAACAAACTGCACATTTCAAAACTGTGTATATTATATAAAACATTACAATCGTAATTAAAGGCCAGTCGAAACCATATGTATAAATAAAACAGATTTGTTTAAAACTGGTTTAACACAATAATAACATATTACTGTCAGTAGTTTTGATTTACCTTGATTCTGGTGAATGTGATCATTTATTAAATAATACTTTTGCTAACATGTGTACTATTAATTTGTTACAACCTAAAATAGCAAAGTAATTAGTGTCCTCGAGTTATAACCAATTATAACCATACTTTAAGAATTTAAAGCCAAATAATTATTTCCATTTCAACGTAATTTGCCTAGCCAAAATCCATCTCCCAAACGCAATTATCATTATCGAGCATGTCCACGTTATATTTATGGCGCTCAATATGTTATTACGATAACACAGTACTAGTGTACCTAGTTAATGTGTCAATTGCTTTATATATAAAAGTTATTTCATTAAAACCTTTATTGGTTTTATTATGTTCGTTATTATGTATGTTAGTGATTTGTTTACGCCATATTTTAATGGGAATTGCATGGAAATTACAATATTGTTGTTTGTTCTCTTCATTACAATATTTTTTTTATAGAGCATACTTTTTACAAACTGAGTAAACATGAAATTAACACAATCTAAAATCGCGACCTAATTATTATGTTAACATATTGTTAAAGCTTTATTAATCATAATCCACCGTGTATTGTTACATTGAGGATATTTTGAAAATGTAATCGAACAATTAGACAAACATACAAAACATAGTTTATTACAAGCTCATATCATAGTCTAGATTTATATATATAATGTGATAATCAACATATCTTTAAATATTCTGTTTGGTTTTTAAAAAACGTTTTTAGAAAAGGTTATGACACAGACTTAAAGTACATAAGCAACGGCAGGCCGTCAATTATATTCCTTCGTTGTTTACCAACCCCCGTTGATAAAGTTGTACGATTTTAAAAAGGGTTTTGTCAGCGAACAGGATGTCTGACCGAAGTCCGGTGGGAATCGTGTGAATAAGTCGAAAATAATATCGGTTAAATCCATATAACATAGCATTGCGCACTGAATGTGGCGGATATAATATTGAACGATGCCAACCAGACATATTCCATGTCACACTGCCGCACGTATACTTCTTATGTATCCAGTATGATAGTTAATGGAACCATCTAATAATACTGAGCGCTACTAGTGCGCATTTAAAATAGTGTAAAATAGTTTCTATACAAATCTTTTCTGATAAAGTTAGTCTCAGTTCGAAATGTTTCCAATATAACCGTTGAAAATAGGATACCGCTTAACGAAGGAAGCCGTCAAAAGACAATACATGATGATTTTGCAAATATCATATTGTTTAGGATGGTTATGCAAGCAATTGAATACCTCCAAGTGAGATAATATCAACATAAACGACGTTATGTCTTAACTGACAATACATGTGCAATGGCGTGTTAAATACGCAGTGCATACATAAACTACATCGAAATTGAGTACATATGCATTAAATTAAATGTAGTATACACTGTTATGTAGTTTGTACTACAAAACCAAAGAGAAAACTCCATTCGAATCTTAGTATTTTAGAATAGTGATAACTTATTTTGAACATATCAATTAACCATCACGTGAATATTCTTATATCAATGATTAGTATATGATCTATACGTGAAGACAGTTTCTTTGGTCTAGATACAGGTTGACGAACGTCAGTATATTAAATATTCTCGAAAACCAGGTTTCCTCCTGTGGCGAGTATGACATGCTGTTTGTGCCAGAGAAAGAGATTTCACACTACACAATCTGAGTCTTTTGAAATGTTGCAAATGTCAAAATGTTAACATTTTATATAACTTTTTATTTTTGTTGTAACAGGTATTGTGTATAACATTTAAATTACAATGTGTCAACTTAATCCTACCTCCTTGGTAATGCTTAAAGTTCGGATTGACCAAGATTGTCAGCCTATTTTGAACTCATGTGATACTTTTGATCTCACAAATATTTTAAAAAAACCTACTTATTTTACAAAAAAGGTAAACCAACACTTTTTGATCTTATTTTAACCAACAGTAGTTTTTTAAGTATAAGTACATGCAATTTTAATTGCGGTTTAAGTGATGTTCATTATATTATTGGAGCGCAATCCAAACATGAGATACCACTACTAAAGAAACGTTTTTGAACCTACAGAAGCTTTAAAAAATGTGATACTGATGCTTTCAATAGAGATCTTTCACAAGCTATGTGAAACCTTGAACCGTGTGACAATGTCAATACCAATTATGTCATTTTTAGTAGTTCATTCATTAAAGTGTCTGACTGTTTTGAATGATATTTTTTAAACTCCTTTCAGTTTGATGTCTGACATCGAAACAATATTCCAGATACAGGATAATACGCAATTGTTTCCCACCAGTGACGTCATTCGGATTGTGCTATTTTGTGATGAACTTCCGCTGGATTCTGGCCATAAGTCCAAAGTTGTAAGGATTTAATTTAATGGCATTCATATAACTGTTCAGACTAACATACATTGATTTCCATACGTAATCAATTGAGACTGATATATGTGTTTTTCTTTCTCGTAAAGTTACCGGATATCATATCTGATACATTAGTAAAAGTCAAGGAAGAACGACGAAATTATGGTCTCTCAAATATATTAAAATGCCACTTACAATCTGCTTAATAATGATGTTTGTTATTTCTACATCCGCGTATAACGTGTATTAAATTGCGACTCATCACTCACATTGGAAATGTAAGACATGATTCAGTGCTTTTTTAAGACTGTCGTATATGTTTACTTAATATATGTATATATATATTATTTTGCCAAAGACTGGCTTCCAATTTAACACAAACAAGGAGGAAACACTGAATGTCGAAAATGAGGAAATAACAAGTTGCTCTATTTTTATTGGAATGCTTCTCAATTAATGGTCTAAACATTGAAAACACTTCGTGTTATAGAGTTACCATGGGAATACCACATGCCTCATCGCGGATCGTGCAGAATATTAACAACGCAAATGATAAACAATGGAGAACATGCACTAATTTGTAGATGAAGACATAAAAAACACGGACCCTACAAAAGCGATGACATGCGTTAAACAATTGCAAACAAGTATATTAAATACATATTAACTAGCGTTGCCTCTAATATATATGTCTTATTTTATGTAAAGTTGAAACCATGTTCTGAATTTTTGCAAATTCAAGTAACTCAATTTGCATCTAACATAGAACCGCCGTTGAGTGACATTTTCAAATTGAGCAAACACTGTGGCATACACCTGATAGCAATAACTTACATTTTAGCTGTCAGGAGCATTTATGGGAAAATATAACGAGTAGAACGGGTATGACACTTTTTGAAAGTAACACAAACTCACACTTATTAAAACAAATGCAAATGTGTTTTCTTTCGGGCTAATACCGTTGCACATGTTTTGGGTATGAGAGTGAAACACTACACATTTCAAAATGTATTTATATATATATTTATTGGCTTACTTTATTAAGAACATATTTCACCGTTCAACCTCGAAAGCAAACACATATCCTCTATATTTTTCGGTTCATATACATCCCGACGTTAATTGTTCTGCAGTAATCGAAAGGAATTCATTTTACTGTTGATTTTCCTAGAAATCGTTATACATTTCGACTGATGTGTGCAGTGTATGGGATTCATATATTAGCCTTAACTATAATTAGCATATATCACATATTGTACTTAAGTTCCGTATACATTTTTCATTTAATCATCTGCGTCTGATTAATGGCGAGTAACTTTTACAGAATCAATTTCAATACACGTTTACTTTGGAATAATTGAACAAATAACAAGCAATCAATTGTTTTGTTTAATTCTAATATTACTCTTGTTTCGTCTATTTTTAGGTAGGGAGTTATTAACCAGAACAGAGATACACACCATATATAAAACGTTTAATATTACCATATATAAATCCTTTAAAGACCTAGCAGGCCACATGCCTTGGTCAAATCCGTAAAACGGAGAAATACGCGACACTGAGACTGACCCAGGCTCACATTTCATAAGAAAGTTGCAGGTGTGCACATTACAAATGCATTCGGATTAATATCAGCATTAATTTGTCATTCTTTCCATATAGGAATAACGAAACTCAAGCAAAAGTATCTACTAGAAACCCTCTTATCATCGTAAGTCTTCCATGTCAAAATATACATTAAACTGTGGTCACCGTCTCGGAACGGTAATTGTAAAATATTTTGGTTAAAATCAGTTTGAAAGCCGGCAAAATCTCACACATAGTCATGAGTCGCACAGTTGTGTGCACTTATATTTGAATACGAAATTAAAGAAAAAAGTGTACTTAACATATGGGAAAGAACAATCAATCATATTATATATTTCTCTCGATAACTGCATACCATTGATAATTTTTATAGAAGACAACTCCTTACGCTATATGCGGGTGAGCATAATAAGAAAAAAAACAAATACGTCGTATGTTTATTAATTTACATTTACCGGAAGTTTACTTCGACAATAAAAATGTGCGTATGAATGGTTGTAATGTTTCGTGAGTACTTTTAAGAAACTTTGTTGTGCTATATACTCGAGTAACTTTCTGAATTATGTATGGTAAGCAAAATTGATGCTATCGAATGAACATAGTATATTATTGTTTAACGCAATCTTAGTAAATATTTGTTCTTGGGTTGCAAGCTGTTTAATACACAAATAGTTTTTTCACAATCCATCTATTGTGGAAACACATAAACACGAGCTTTTCAAAGAATTCGCTGTGTCATAACACTAACATGGCGTCATTTTGCTTCCCACATTATTAGCCGTATTGACTTCATAATCATTGATATACATATGTGTCGTGTTCTGAGAAAACTGGGCAAAATGCTTGTGCGTAAATTGTCATCACAGATTAGCCTGTGCAGTTCGCACAGGCTAATCAGGGACGACAATTTCCGCTTTTATGGAATTTTTGGTTTAAATGATGTCTCTTCTTAGCGAAAATCTAGTTAAGGCGGAAAGTGTCGTCCATGATTAGCCTGTGCGGACTGCACAGGCTAATCTGGGATGACACTTTACGCACAAGCATTTTGCCCAGTTTTCTCAGAACACGCCACATATAGTGCGTTTGTTTGTGAGAGAAAGAAACGTACAACCAAAATAACATTGAAGTTTTGCGTGGATGTAATTGTAAAATGTTTGATTACATGTGTTCTTTTTCTTGTTCAAAAAAACTTCTTTTAAATTCAGTGTATTGTACAGAAATATTCTTTTTTGCTTAACGCGCGCGTAGTCATGTTGTTCAGTGTTTACAGTACACTTTTCTTAAATTCACAAGAACTGCGGTCGAAACACTAAGCTCTATCCATTACTTTTTCAGATTTGCCCTCACTTGAATGTTGTTTGTCTAAAAAAAAACAAAAGCGTGTGCGGTTTTAGAATATAGTATAACCACGAAAATGTCTGCTTTAGATAATAATTGCGACCAGTTTACACACTGGAATATACTATGAATGCATTCTGGTGTAAGAACCGAGAATAGACTTAAAGTACCAATTACGGAGAATTCTGTAATAATAATTAGTATAAATCCGAACTGAAACAGGTATCAAAATGGCTGCTAAAATGATAGTTTTTATGTTTACGCTTTGTTTAACCCCCCCCCCCCAAAAAAAAAAGCCTATGTGGACACCTTTTTTAAATGCAAACACTGTTCTCCAAATCAAACTGCTTATAAATACTGAGTTGGTTGATACAATAGTGTACTTATATCGAAAACATATTGCATATACAGAAAAATGCGCAAATTGTGTCGCACTAATGACGTCATTTATGATATGCTATCTTGTGATGAGACTATGGATTCTGGTCTTGGGTCCCAATTGTAAGGATTTGATTTAATGGAATTCGTATAACCGTCTCAAATACACTTATTTGCATACTTCATCCATTGAGCCAGATATATATTTATTCTTCCGCGTTTAACGTGTATTGAATTGCGACGCATCAATCGTATAGAACATTTAGTTCATTATTCAATCTTTGTTTAAGACTGTTGTAGCTAAATGCGTAAAAAATACACGCTATCCCAAGGCTGGAAGCCAATTAAACACAGACAAGGAGGCAACGCTGAATGTCAAAAACCAGGAAATAGCGAAGACCTATTCTAATTGGAAAACTTCTCAAATAAAAAGTGAAACCAAGTCGTGCTAAAGAGTCCCAGAGAACAAGACCAAAAATTTACTTGACTATGGGCTGTGCTTGTATTTGTAAAATGTGATTCGATTTTGTTACTGTTACGAATACATGTGTCTGTTCCCTAAAGTTAACATTCAAAAATTCAAAAAGTGAAGCTAAATACATGTTATTAGTACCATTATTATGTAAATACATTTGTGATATCAAGATTGCATCACATTGTGATTAACACATCATGTTTGTACGAATGACGCTGTCATAGTTATCCGAAATGTTATTTTAATTTTAAAACTAACGCTTGATACAATGTGTGATTTTGAAGGGACTCAAATCTTATCAGTTTTGTTTGTACCTACACAAGGGGTTTTATTCCACAATCTATACCATAAGGAAAAAATTAATAGGAAAACAGTGTATTAAAAAAATGCCGTACATGTTATCCACGCGGGTTCGGCTACCTAAGTCTCTGAACTAATGTAACTTTCAGACAAGCATTCAAGGGTACTGATTACACACCAGACAATGGTGTGCCAGGCAGCTTGGTACACACGTTATTTTAAAAATGCAGTTGCTGTTTTTTTTTATTCCGATTATGTTCTTTTGTAATGTCGTATTTTTCTGGCCTCCTTTCGATTAAATTGCTTTGACATTTCGGAATCAATAGAGAAGACAATACGTAATACGACTAAATACTCCTTATCAGTGATGGAGGAATAAAGTAAGATTAAATTTGTGTTCTTTACTTACACCATCATGTCAACTTTATCCATCAGCGCATGGCTACAACTATTACATGTCTTATTTCAGGGTAACAATGCGATACCAAATTGAAACATGAGTTCTACACACAATGACATTTCGGTACTCAAAAGAAGCAAAATTTTATTTTTCGCACTACGTAATTGGCAAACGGATGCATTAGCTTTACTACTTAGTCTCCTCCCTGTCCAACAATGTTCACAGATCGACCACTGGTTGCCAATTACCGCTTCAGAAAACAGACACTTTAGTGAAATTCGGTTAAAGTTTGCCCTGCGGGTCTCCTGTTTTGACCATGTGCTATGTTTTATAAATAAAAGACTAAAGGTGGCGTCAGTACCATAAAAGCTTCTTTTGATGACTATTCAATGTGCGTTCTAGGATGTTTAATTCATCTGAACTGGCATTTAAGCATGCTAGCGCTATTTCTCACAGCGAATTTATTTTTTGTATAGTTGCATTCAAATAAAAGCAGGAATGTACCAACTGGGATGGATGTTACCATATAAATATTTGTCTTTTTAAAATCATAAATGAAAAAAAACTGGCACATCTACTTAAACTAAAACATGATGATTACGTTTACTAGAATTATCGAAAGCACTTGATAGTAATGGACTGAAAAAGTCTACTGAGGACAATCCGAATGACAGAATATTGAAAATGGTATTCAAATGACTCTGCGAATAGAGTTGATATTTATAACATGGATAGTGCGACGTTAAATATATAGTGATATTCTATTTTCTTTTGATTGTACTTAAAGTTAATTACACGTGAAGGTTTTATTTGACAGTTGCGCGAAAGAACTAGTATGCATCGTGTCACAATCTTGATGTATAACATATATATTAATAAATATAACATTGATGACACTCAAGACTAAGTATCAGGTAATTCGTTTTCGATCCATCCCTCAGTCGTCATTTAGTTTGGGCTACTGGCCGATTGCCTATATAGTTAAGGTCAATAAATAAAGCACAACATGAAGCAAAATTGATTGAATTAGGGGCATCACGTTAATTAAAGCACACATTGTCATGGAAGCAAAAGGAAGCAAAAATATGTGCTTGGCTGATGCCTTTTTGTCTTGACATTTGCACAAAAAAAGTTGTTTATTATTTGTTAATATTAGACCATGCAGAAGCAAATACTGCCCCACACAACAAGATCATATTCACATTCTTAAATGCACTATTTCATCCACATGTGTTCATATACAAAACACAAAACATGTTTAATCGTAAAAAAAAAATAAGTTATATTATTAAATGATCTATTCTACATAATTTTTCAATTGCAAATAATGGGACGCAGCTGTTTTTGTATAACCGACTACACAGGCAAACGTATGCAAATTTAAGATCGAGAAGACATCGAAAAGATATTCAAAATACGAAGGCATTATATTACCATTTTAGGGTATCTGTGTTTGCGTGTAAAGTTGGTCGTTATTACACCATATTTATAATGGAACATAATTGTATACATATTATAAAACATTAAATACAAAAATCGATTACCAAAACTCGTATCCCATTGGTAAGACAATAGTTATACTTTTCATATATGTTGTGGTCATTTTTAATAACTATTATTACATAAACTCTATCTATAATGCCCTCTGGCGGGGTGCAAAACTTGGCAAAAGGAGGGCTTGAACGGGAGAAATCGTGTATTAACAAGGCGATTCACGTGCCGTTCAAGCCCTGTTTTGTGTTTTTCATATCTATAAACTGGTCCACGCGCAGTTACTTCCCTTAGTAATGGCTGTATTTTCGCTATTATTGCATAAACAAATCACACATACCAAAATAAATTAAAATAACATTGAAAACAATATGTCTTGTTTATTTGACATCGACAAAATAATTCGATTAAACATATTTTAAATCGAAAACTGCCTATCCGATGGTAAAGCCTCATCATTTCTGATGATGACCGATTGAGGCATATGTAAAACACAACGTTGAACGGTATGACGTCATATGAAATAATCGAATTATTTTGTTGATGTCGAATGAACAAGACATATTGTTTTCAATGTTATTTTAATGTATTTTGGTTTGTGTTATTTGTTTATGCAATAATAGCGAAAATACACATTTTCTCGGACATGATCATCTGCGGGCGAGCTGCGCACTCGGGCAGGAACGGATTTTTCGACCGCCCGCAGATGATCATGTCCGAGAAAATGTGTATTATCCCTATATAATTGCATGGAGTGTTTGCAGCACACGTTAATAAAGTATAACGTTTGACTATATGCGATTATGTTGTTGTTACATTAAAATAATACTTATGGAACCCTATATAAAGGTTATATAAATTTATGCTATTATGAGCCTGGTTCCATGTACCAACACTTACATTGATGGATACGACTGTATTATACAAAAGTCATTATGATGTCTGATTATTTTTTTTTAAACACGAATATGAATTTGCGGACCAAAAACGTTTAATATAGTACTGCATGGACTATACAGTAGTGTTTTGTACAAAGAGCAACAAAATGGACAGTGGTGAGGGAAGCTTAAACATCAGTACCACTCTTGTGTTAATGTGGCATAAACCACAGATCGAAATACAGATACTGCTATTTAAGTATATATTACAAAACTGTTCTGCATAATAAAGACCGTACGTGATGGTATTTACTTGATTAAAATATAGTTTAATGCGTGTCTAATTGGTGCAGTGCTTCAAAACGAACATTAAGATACAATTTCATTGTTTTGCGCAGAAGAAGGTGGCGTCGGACGTCGGGTCAAGTCGTAGTGAAATTGTGGTGTGCGATTTGTTAATACCGTCATTTGGATTAAGAGTATCCAGGTTAGTTTGCATTATTCTGCACTTATAGCCACATACTAAATAAAAAAATTATTATACAATATTCGTTAGTTATTTTTTAATAATTAGAACGGGTTCTGACAACGCTCGTATTCTGACACGTACATTAGTAGATTCCGCAAACATAATCTAAGAAGTATGGATAAAAAAAAACATGCACTTAAAACAGCTACTTAAAACAGGTTTTAGCCCCCATGTGTTTTCATTGATCGTTCCAAGGTGGTGACCCCAAATGTATTCATTTTCCTTAGTGTTGTTGTATTAAGCTGTATACGTGCATCTTTATGAGAGTTTAGGGAGTTCACATTTTTCAATCTAATGCATCACATTTCAGTTATTATAGCAAATATGATGATATACACATATGTATGTCTACAGCTTGAAGCTAAAACCGCCAAATTATTTGTTTCGTAAATAAGATTTTTATTTTTATTGAATTTTTGTGTCGCCGTATTGAATTTGATCGTATAACGTATACAATATTTTCCCCCACTACCTAAAGCAGATAAATTATAGTTTTATGTCTTTCAATTATTCGAACATTGAACAACAACAAAACATGGACTTAGTCCATATAAGAGAATATGTTTAATAAAAAAAGATTATAGTTTACAATTTATTTAGGAAAATATGACTTTACATTCAATTCCTAGAGGAAAATAATAAGTGGTATAGATATATTTTATATGTTTAGACCGTCTTTGAAATACGAGATATACACGTCATGCAACCTGAAAATGCATACATATACACAATACATATATAATACCGTATTTACCATCGAAATGTCCCTTTCATGTGAGATGAGCCTTCATGAAAAACATTGTACCACACTTAAAGTAACACATAAACACCACGCCGATTCCAGGAAATGGAAAAGTATTAAACACTACTCGTTGAAGCACATAACTTGGTGTTAAATTACAAGCATGACATAAATGCAAGTTAATGGCTTAAATTTGTTATTCTCATTTCACACAAACTATATCGCTTTTTGTATTCTATTTATTTTGACTTGAATAAATCATCATTGCAGTAAGTCATGTACAGCAAAGATTGGTAGAATGCATATCAAAATCAACAAATTAACGAAACCAACCAGGTTTTACTAAATTTTATTTGTTTTCTAACCCTAGCTAAGTATGCACGTTACCTAAATGCAAACCTTACTCAAGTTATTGAATATATTTGTGCTTTCAGTTATAATGGCTTTGACCATACATAGACTGAACCGAAAAACATTTAAAGCCAAATTTGATTATTTAAGAACAAACTTGTTGTCTATATTAAGTAACTGTGCCTTTGCCCTTGAAGAAACTGGTCCTTGTTGTTTCGTTTAAAGCCTGATAATACAATAAAATGAAGAAAAACAACGAAACCGTGTAATTTAATACGCAATGTTAAGGTAGAAACAATGTATTGAATTAAAGTCATACACTACAAAATTGGGTATGTTGCTTCTATCAATAAAAGTTTTGTTTTACCCAATTCATATGTCGAAACTTGTACGTGATATATTTTTTTTTTTTTTTTTTTTTTTTTTTTTTTTTTTTTTTTTTTGTTTTTTTTTTTTTTTTTTTTTTTTTTTTTTTTTTTTTTTTTTTTTTTTTTTTTTTTTTTTTTTTTTTTTTTTTTTTTTCT
>VMBQ01000779.1:310421-366581 GCA_007657795.1 Dreissena rostriformis
TATTCCGTATTAAACAAACCAATGCTTCACTTTGTGCACTTTTCGCAAATTGGCGTGGTGGATGAGCATAGGGGGCGTCCTGTGTGCGCTTTGGGCATCGGCGGCGGAGGGGCGGTTGTTCGGGCCGTGGCGTTCTTGAGCTTGTGCATTTGAATTGTGTAGTTGAAATTTGCAATTGTATGATTTTGAGTTTAGGCTTGACGTCTAATGGGTATTAATATTGTACTATTGTATATTGTTCTACTGCAACGCATGTGCATGTTTAATGATACGTATAACGCCATGGTCTACAGAATGGATTTAGTATCGTTTCAGTTCATAGATATATGAGAAGGATGTCGCAACGTTTACTGACGTCTCGAGACTCTTCAACTGAGCGGTGCCATTGGGGTCGATCTCCGTTGCGCATTAAACACATACGATCCTCAGCAAAATTGTTTCTTGCATTTATGTGTATAAAGCCCTGTCAAATACAAACACACTCTCCGTGCGTGTTTCAATAAATAAAATACCCTGCTTGTCAAGACACCTAAACAAAAGTGTTTGTTTTTATTCTAAATGGTTAGATGATACATGATTTATGTTTGTCATAAAATGTAATGGAATATAAAACATAACACTGCTTATGCCATTGCTATGTTAATACCCTTGTAAGAATGCGACTATTAAATTGTGTTTCCAATTGTAGCGATGTGTAGGATGTATTTAAAACTAACGTCGTAACGATGCTCAAAACCTTTAAATACTGAATTAAGTACTTAATTTAGTTTTGGCATTATGGAAAACAAATTCAAAATTATCATTTTTAACACATTTTACACTGTTTGTTTTCAGATAATTGTATGTGGATTCCAGATAACGCGTATTAATAAAGCCATCGTGATTGTTTAAATAACGGAGTCTAAGTATCATACAATTCACAAATTGTACTCGATATAGTGCCATTATCAATACTGCGTTTCATGGAACACTGCTTATAATTATATAAAGGCAATTATATACTGTTAGTAAATGTAAAATGGTATACATATGCTGCAATTCTAGGGTATCGTATGTTGCGGCAATTCCTTTCTTTAAAACTAGCCCACCTAATTCAAGAAAAACTATTTCGAACATAACATCACCTTATCTTCAGACAGATCTGGCGTTGTCGCGTACTATTGAAATAACCTTCCATCTCAGCAACTCAATGTGTTGATAATTAGGAAGTGTTAAACGTTTTCGAGTACGTTCTTCAATAGGTTATTAAGTCTAAGTCGTATAGCGATAGCTTTACAGAACATTGCCCACGCAAAATATTCATAACTCTGTGGAACGTTATTTCGATTATTTATGAGCGACCTGTCGTCTATGTAATGTGTCGTAACATCATAATTCATAGACAGCAGATACAGATAGTTATTGTGTAACGAGGTTATGGTAATTGATCATTTCAAAAATGAATGTGATCGCTTGAATAATATAACCCAACGATATTAAAGAAGGCTTTCGTAGCGCAATTTAAACAAAAAGTCCATTCCAGAACTATCAACTCGGTTGCCTATGAATAGCGCCAAAATACAGTATACAACAATATAAAAGGTTAACACAAAATGCATGTCTGCAAGTTCTAAAACAGTTTTACTAAAAAAGAAGTACATTTAAAGGAATGTGCACTGCATTCGGTTTAATTATGATACAACCAACACCATTTGTTTGTACCATATTGATCAAGAATAGGTTTTACCCCATGTCAAGTTATAACTTAATGTTAATGATAATTTTATGAAATGTAATTGTAGGTCAAAATGTGGCGTTTTAATTTTCCTTTTAGGGCAAAAGCCATTAAATACATCGATATCTGAATAGTAGGTAACACCATTTTGTGATTTTAACGCAATGTGCAATGCATTCGGTTTAATTAATATGATGAAACCAGTAACTTTTGTTTTTGCCATACATATCAAGAATTAGTTTTACTTGTTGTCAAGTGATAGCTAACTGCTAATGATCATTTAATGATATTGTATTGTATTTTAAATTTTCATTTTCCGTTTAAGACTTAAGCCATAGCATGCATTGATATCTGAATAATAGGTAAGACCGTTTTTGTTTTTCAACACAATGTACAATTGGTTCACACCAATATTACGAATTTGCCGCTAAGTACACAATAACTTAGTTGCAACAGTTAACATGAACATTTCCAGTTTTCAAATATAGTTCATACTTATATAATAATAAAACAGAGTAAATGAAACCCCGATATAAAGCATATACATACTACAATGATTTAAAAAACGAACAACAACACATTTACCTCCGTCAATATTGCAAATAACCCGCACACATGAGTATAATTCATATACTTATTGGGACCCATGATTTTAATGCATATACTTAATGGGGTTTTTTACAAAATGTTTAACTACTTCTTTCTGAGATGCAGTTCAATGATATTGATTTCTATATGTTGTTGGATCCCGAAACCTTGTCAACAAGAAGCTGATACTTAAACATTTGTCATAAAATTATGCATCCAAAATTTGTAATTATGTTGCTCTGGTTCGTCTTAAACATTGGATTTTAAACTAATAACATCTTGGTCAGTATGCACATACGAACAGTTTTTTTAAATATAAAGACTATCCATGAAATCACACAGAACAGTTCATGTCATCCCAAGAATAAATGTAGAAAGATGAAATATACATTCATCATCAAAAATAAAGTTTTGTTGAAGACATGACTAAACGCCTTGTCAGCTTTGTTTATAGGTAAAACAATCATGAATGTGTAGACCACTAAGAATGAAACAATTAAGTAACGTGTACGCCGTCACGTCATTAAATGACTGAATTACACATACAATAATTGACTTTAAATCAAGTTTCAATTTAATCGCTTAAGAAGTGAGAAAGCGAATTGCTCCAAGGAACGTGGACCATGTTTTGAAACTGTCATACCAAAATGTCTCCTTTTAAGGGAAAAACAACAAAGGAACATTTTGAAAACTTATCTAAAAAATCGCCTTTTTTATTTACACATCACTGTGGTGTAATGTTGTAAGTTTTAATTGTATAGCTCGAGAAATGAGGAAGTTGTTTGCTTCATAAGCGTATTACATTTCGTGCAGACAAACTGATAGACCGAACTGCAGAATATATCGAATACGAACCATTACTGCAACGATAAACAAGACAAATAAATAAGCAATTAGGCTTGAGTAAATTAATGTTTTAAACATTAAATTGAAGACTGTGATATCGTACTTGCATTGTTACATGTTGAAATTCATGTCACACTAAGGAAATATGTGTGGCTCCCTTGTGGTTTCGTTACTCATGGCAAAAATATGTCCTTTTTAAAAACATGTGAAGTTTTAGAATAGATTTACACTTTCCTTGACAAAATATACATACGGATATCCTTTCCGCTTAAACATCAACGATTCGTTAAAATTAACCATCACGAGATCTTATTAATCATCACGTTGTTAAAAATTTCCCTTGTACTCCGCATGTTCTGAAACTTGTAAGTTTTATTTCGTTTACCAAAACATCACCGAAAATACAAATAAGAGAGGTGGGTTGCAATATGTAACAAAAGTATACGTTAATTCTTAAAATTAATATTGTTGTCAAAATTAGAAAATCTTACATCCCAATTTATACTTGCGTGACCAAAACATACATAAGTATATATTATCTAGAAATACTATCTTGATTGTCGTATTTGTCTTTTAAGGAAATATATCCTGGGTCAATTTTTCGGGGAAGATACATGAGTCATTCCTTAAAAGTGTTTTACAGTTCAACACCAAATATTTACAAATGTTCATTACTCCTTATGACTTTACACCATATTCTTCATGATTTTATACCATTTAAACTAGTGATCAACATAGTTTCACAAATTCAATCCATCGGAAATAAACTGTTTTTTAAGTTTCCCGACTCCTTGGATGTCTTATCAACTTCATAAGTTTTTATGATTTCTTAGCCTGTCATTAAACATTATAGGGATACCACACGTTTTCGAGGGCATGATCCACTGCGGGAACTCGAAAAATTGTGAGAGCGCCCGCAGATGATCATGTCCGAAAAAATGTGTATTTTCGCTATTATTGCATAAACAAATCACACATACCAAAATAAATAAAAATATTAAAATGACATTGAAAACAATATGTCTTGTTCATTCGACAACGACAAAATAATTCGATTATTTCATATGACGTCATACAGGTCAAGGTTGTGTTTTACATATGCCTCACTCGGTCATCAGAAATGACGAGGCTTTACCTTCGGATAGACAGTTAATGTGCGAATTGGATACATTGGCACTGAATACTGTTTAACTATATCAATAACTGTGTATGCGTCACCATTTTTTTCAAACAATAGATTGCAAAAATAGCCAGGTTGTGGCCCTTAACTTGGACGCGCTTCCCGGTCAGCCATTATTAAGGGAAGTAACATCGCGTGGACAAGTTTATGGATATGAAAAACACATAACAGGGCTTAAACGGCACGTGAATCGCCTTGTTAATACACGAAAGCACGAAGTCTCTGCACCCCGCCAGAGGGCATTATAAATAGAGATTATGCAATAATATTGCTTTACACAGAATTTAGTACTTTTTATGAACATGCTTTCTCGACACCAATCTGCAGCTTTGAGAATGGAAACCATTGACACACTGTTAAGTAGAACCCAGTACGGACCTATTTATCTAGTGGAATGAGCTCCATTTTCTTGTTTGTATCATCAAAAGACATCCGAGTGACTTTTACAATCCAGTTACATACAAATTGTGTTGAGGGCCTTTATTGAGGGCTGTTTACGCTTTTAAACAAAGCCGTTAACCAACATTGGCATTAATACAAAACGGTTCTATGTTCTCAGGACACCATGTTATGGCAATAGGGTTAAGTGACCTATTGTTTTTTAAATATGTTACAAATATATGTGGTGCACGATGCTCTGGTCGATATTGTTTGCTCAAACATTGACGTAAAAACGCTATCCGATGTTACTTAACTGTGACAGCTCCTTCTTCCAGACTTTGCCCCTGTATGTCTTCGACCATATGAAACGTCGATATACAGTAGCTACACGATATTTTCTTTTGTAAGTCACATACTTTGATGATGTTCTAGCCATTGATTCGCATGTATACTTCTGAAAAGCTTTAAGAGCCATTTGTAGGTCCTACCCCGGTACTACACTAAGCACAGGAGGACCCTCATTTAAAAAATCATTTACGATTAGAATCATTTGTAGATGTTTACCGATTTATATGTGTCCATCCGGTAGTGTGGTAAATTTGCCAATAGCATTGATCTACAACTTGAAATTGTATGATATTGCAATTCGTTACGAAACAATTCTTCTAAAATTCTGCCTTGTGCTACAGCTGCTTTAAAAATAAATCGTTGCAAACACCATCTATTCTATCTTTTATATTTGGTATTTAAATCGACTTGTCTGCCTGACATCCAAATATTACTTAGCACTTCTAGACAACCCTTCTGTACGAGCTGCTGTCTATAAAAACCATTCCACTTACTGAAACACCATCGGATTCGGATGAAATTTGGGATTGACCCAAAATGAAATGAAATGTGTGTGTCTTAAACAGTAAGAAAATTGTATCAGATATAAGGGCAACATATTTTAAAGTATTTAAAATGTAAGTCTTAACAATTGTATATGTTGTGGTATATATGTATATTTTGTATATTTTATCACGAGCATGTGTACAATATGCCATATCAATATTTTAGCACCATATTAAACAATGCCTCTTTACAATGAAAGCAAGTTAAAGCCAACAGCTTACCCGCAAAACTACGAATTCATAGTATAAAATCCAATAATAAGTAGTTAGTTATGTCTGCGTTATGCAGTATTTGTTCCCAATAATTGAATACAAGGTAATGTGTTAAGTGTTTAAAATGTCTGTGACTTTTTTATACCTACATTCTGTTTTTATATATTGAGTAAGTCAACGATGAGAAAAACGTAGTATAACATTCAAACGTATTCGTAGCGGGCCCGTTTTAAAAATTAATCTGAATTTCTGATTCATTTCCGACAAATTCTCATCAGCTGAACGAATTCGTAGAATAATGTTGACCATGTTATGTTAATACGAATCAACTTTATAGAATGAAGGGCGTTAAACCGAAAATACTGTCATAGATGATGTGCGTTCTTGTAATGAGACACAGAAGATTGATTCTAATTAATAGGCGCACTAGTGGTAAGGATTTGATTTACTAATTACAGTCATACTAATATTCCGACTCACAGGCACGTCTTGGTATCCGTAATCTATGTAAACTGATAATGTGCTATTTCTCGTAACGTGACCGACTTTTAGATCAGTCAGTGTCATGTTAGTACAACATAATATGGTCTCTCAAATTTATTAAAATGTCACTTGCTATCTGCTGATACTGATGTGTGGTATTTCTACTTCCGGTATAACGTGTATTGAACTGCGGCTCATTACTCACATTTAAAATTGGAGACATGACTCAATACGTTTTTTCCAGACTTTCTGTGCGTGAGTATACATAATATTGCATATGTTTACTTACAACATCTGGTTGACTTAGGCTGATTGCCAATTTTAAACACAGACAATAAGAAAACACTGAATTTGAAAAGTAATGAAGTTATTTGTTCAAATGTATAATGGAAACCACGTCGTGGTGACGAGTTCCCCAGTGGCCTAGTCGAAAAGCCATCGTCTTGTTTCGTAAAATACTTTCTTAACAACGCTAAAAATATACAATGAGGAACATGAACGAATTTGTAGATGCAGACATAACAAAATTGGGCGTACTAGTACTCTTAGTTTTGTGTTAAATAAACACGATACTATAGTTTATACATTTGCTTATAATAAAGTGGCACTGGTAAGCGTTGGTATTGTGTATTCGAGTTATAAGTAATTTACTCTATAGAATGAAATTTGTTAAACCTCCTTTGAGTTTGAAGTCAGACATCAAAAACATATTCTATATAGAGGATAATACGCAAATTGTGTCCAATTAATGACGTCATTCAGGAAGTGCGATGCTGTGATGAACTGCCTATGGATTCTGGCTATAAGGCCCCAGTTGGAAGGATTTGATTCAATGGTATTCATATACATGTTCAGACTAACAGACACGTATGTGCTTACGTAATCAATTGAGACGATTGTCTGTGCTATTTCTGGTACAGAAAGACTGACTATCAGATCAGATACATCTAGTACATGGCATTGAAGTACAACGGAAATATGGTCTCTGAAAAGCGTTAATAGCTGCCTATGATAAAAAGATCTTATTGACATTCTCAGATGCACACTTCAATCCAAATGTGTTTATATACAAAACACGAAAGATTTTTTAATCCTAACACAATTAGTTATATTAATAAATGATCTATTATACTTAATGTTTCAATTGCAAATAATGGGACACAGCTGTTCTTGTATAACCGATTATACAGGCAAAAGTATGCAAATTAAAGATCGAGAAGGTATCGAAAATATATTCAAAATACAAAGGCATGATACTACCATTTTAGGGAATCTGTATATGCGAGTTATAGTTGGTTGTTATTACACAAGATTTATATTGGAACATAATTGCATACATACATAAAACATAAATAAAATGTACATTTCAAATAGCACAAACATATACAGAGTGATAAGATTGGAATAACTCGAATAACATGGAACGTTTGCAGCTCTTTTAAATAAACTATACAGTGTGAATATATGCAATGTTAATGTGTTTACAATGAAATAATACATATAAAATCATTTACATATGTTTATATATAAAACGTTTAATTTATTGATTGCACTTTTATGCATATTTTTATTTTTACTATTAAGAGCCTGGTTCAATCAGCTAATACTAACATTAATTTATAAGACTTTATCATCTAAAAAGATGTCTGGAATTAATAAAAAAGGCTGCGAAAATGAATTTAATTAAGGACCATAAAAGTTGACTTTAGTACTGCGCGGACTATACACTAGTTTTTTTGTACAAAAGGCGATACAATGCACAGTGATGAGAGAAGCTTAACATTCAGTACCAATCCTGTGTCAATGTGGCATAAACCAAAAAGAAAAATACCGATACTCTTATTTTAGTATATGTTGTGTCTTCATCGTCTTCGACAATTTTCTGCAAAATGAAGACTTAAATTGAGTGTATTTACTTGATAACATACGGTTAAATGCGTGTCTAATGGGTACAGGGCTTTTAAACGAATATTTAGATCAACTGTAATTGTGTTGCGCAGAAGTGGCGTCGGACGTCAGGTGACGTCATTGTGCAATTGTGGAGTTCGTTTTGTTTATTCCGTTATTTGGACTTACATTATCCAGATAAGGTTGTAGTATTTTGCAGTTATAGCAAATACTTAATAAAATTGAAATTATAATTTTGTCGTAACAATGATTTTAAAAATAAGGAAGATTTGCTACGTCCTGTTACATCCCTCGTATTCCGAAATGCAAATTAGTTGATCTAATTTTTCAAAAAGAATGTAATGCGTAAGAATAAGAACAAAATACTAACTGCATTTTGACTGCGAACTTATTTATTAATTGCAATTTCGGTATAAAATTGTGATCAAGAACCTTGAGCGAAAAAAATGTGTCATATAATGCAAAGCGCGGACCTCTTCATTCATAAAAATGTATAATGTAATGTTCGTCGAATTGTGTAGATCACCTGGTGTTCGTGACAAGTTCAAAGCTACTGCAGCATGTTCCCGAGCAATATAATTATATGGTTTCCATGACTTTAAATAATATTAATGAAAATATCATTAAACAGATTAGTATGATCAACGTTTTGCAATTTGCTTATTGCATGCATATATAAACTAGCAATTAAGGTAATACATACGTTGTCCCATCAACTAATTAAGTATATGTTCCGAGCAGAAACACTACGGCGTTTTTCATACGCTTGTTACTGTAAGTTTGCATTAAATTTAATACTTTAACAGGTATACAAACACATTCGTATAATTCTAAATTTCTTCACGATGGCTAACATTGAATTTCAAGATACGTTGAATAAGTAACGTTAACGTAAATTATGTTTAAAAAAGTAGGATAATATCGGATTTAAAGGGACTTGTTCACGATTTGGTAAATTGACAAAGTTATAAAAAAAAACTGTTTCAGATCTGCACATTTTTGTTGTAATTATGATATTTGCGAGGAAACAGTAATACTGAACATTTACCATGCTCTTAATTGTCCATTATAATTTGTATGCTGATTTTGACGATTTTACAACCTGAAAATTATAAAGAGTTACAAACGCGAAACGATTAAATAATTTGGAAAGTTCTGTTGTTATCGTTATATTTTGTGACATTATAAGGATTGCTCGACTTTAACTTCAAGGGTCAGTGGTTCGAGTCCCGGTGTAGATTACTTTTTTTCCGTTCTTTACGTTTTCGTCTTGTTTTATGCTGGAGCTATTAAGTTCCGATGTTTAAATTATCATTTTAAAGCATAACATGACGAATTTCAAAACATGCCAAAATCTGCGAACAAGTCCCTTTAAAGCCGAGCGCATATTACGTCATTACTGAATACGGTTTACTTTTTCTAACACATGTAGGTAATATTTAGAGGAGAGTTTCTGCTTAACTTGCTTTTAAGATTATGAATCCCGGTTGTTGTTGTTTTTGTAAAATCTGTATATTTGAATTTTAACAAGTTTAACTTATTGTATTTTTTTTTTAACAATTTCACGTAGTTATTACTGTGTAACTTGTAATATTTATCCAAAACTAATTATTGTAATTTACTTTTCACACCATTATTGTTGCTTCCTAATAAATTACACGACGATGATCTGAATGTACAAAACTATATGATTCATATCTCGCATTTGTTTTTTAAATAAAAAAAAGAGATGTAATTGTTTTCATTTCATCGTGCCTCCAAAAGTTACGGTTCTGGAACTCAGGTCTATATATAACAGTTGAGTAGTTTTATAGTTTATTACATTAAGGTAATTATCTTGTATTGATTTTTTATTTGAATTGTGATACTTTGAGTTAATGTTCATGCACACTGAAATGTTAAATGAATATTAATATTCTTGCCCAAGTGTCGATTAAAGCTCCTTTAAAGCGGTTTAAGCCTCCACTGTGTTTGCTTAATTGATCGTTCCAATGCGGTAACCTTAGATTTATTTATTTTCATTTTTAATATTTGTGTCGTATTATGTTGCTTTTGTTGTTTATTGTGTAAATGTGTCATTGAAACTAATGGCTCCGGGCTAGGTGTCAGTTTTGGAGCTCCATACAGCCGGTTAAAATTCCCATTGCTTTTGCATTGACCATTCCAATTGTTGTTCATATTTGTTCGTTTTGCGATGTACGTGTATGCATTGCTTTGTGCATTTGGTGCGTGTTTCACTGGTTGGCAATCGATCCCTTGCCATATTAAATGAAAGACCGCATTGTATGATAAGGTTTTACTGTCTTGCTGGCGCAGCTGCACTTTCACATGCTCTGAATGTGACCGTCCATATCGTGTTTCACTTTCAATTGTTAAATCAATGATGCTTTCTGCATATTTCTCACTTACATGGCAAATAAAGTCATGCATGCGATTTTAACAATACATCAAACGAACAAGACACATGCTAATACTTAGAAAACATGAGATTAGTTCTAAACAATCAGTTGGAAACACGACCGTGATAGTATGCAATATAAATGCAATTAATCTAACGAAACATGAAGATTAGGCCAAGTACATACCGATTAATCACATTTCGATATGCAGATCGGTTTCTCGGCTTGACAGTCTACTGATTTAATTTATACGTTTTCTTGGTCGGACATTAATGATAACGGTTGGTTTGCAAACTCCGTTAACACTTTAGTTTTTCGACGTTTGTTTTGCTGTTGTTCAAATTGAATTTTACGGAGTTAAATGCATGTAAACAGAAACATGGCAAGACTAGCATGACTTGCAATCTGCATTATCCGTGAATCTCGTCGCAAATTCGTTGAATTATTATTGTATANTGACACAAAATGAATTTTTAATTATACTTCAATTGTTCTCATTTTCTGGTACAAATTGAATTTCAAGTTGTTCACAAATGATCCGCGCTCTGGGAAATCAGAATGTATTCATCTGTGTAACGTAGTGTAACGTAGTGTACTGGCTAATCAGGGACGACACTTTCCGCATAGACTTGTTTTTCTTTAAGAAGATACGTCCTTGAAACGAAACATTCCATTACCGTAAAGGACAATCACTGATTAGCCTGTACAAACTGCACATGATAATGAGGGACGATACTTTAGGCAAATGCACTAGCACCGGCTTTGCCTGAGCGTGGCTGGAAATTGTGATTAACAAACTTAACCTTTTGCCCAAGTACTTTTATTTTTGGTATATGTAATAAATAAAACTAACAAATACGAACATGAACTCGCAAGCAATATAATAACACTAATAATGCAAATGCCTCGACGTCAAACATTACAGTAGCATGCAAAGACATGCTTTCAATATGTTCAGAATTTTCTAGTAATAAAAATGAATGTGATGATTAAAAATAAATATCTGTATACATTTGACAAGTATGAATTTCGTATTAAGTACGGGGCACACGTTTTTACACATGTTCTGTAATACATCATGACAACCCTTCGTTTTAAGTAAGCTTGACAAACATGTAATAACAAAGAATTGAGTATCAATGTGTTGTATTTTTAGAATGCTTTATCGAACATAAATTGTACAAGACATAAGATGCAAATTGCTTTGCTAATTTTTTTCTTCTTTGATTAACATGTAGTGTTGTTAATGTGCATGATAGTTACCCATAATAATCTTGTGTTGTGAGGTTCATATTCATGTCACAGCGATAATTAGTGTGATGTTAACATGATCGCACAGATAGAAACCATTGATTTCATTGACTGTGTTAATGTTCTATAAACATACCGTATGGACCAATTATGTCCAATTATGTGCATTGCAGTACATATTCGAATTACAATTTCGTGTTAAGAACCTGTCTATTATTGCAATACGTATTCGCGCCCCACATTTAATAACTGTTCTACACCCTGGGCAAATGGAAATCATAAGACCATCGATTAAATGTTAAATTATGTAAAGGGATCAAAACAATAATTAAAAATAACACAGACGTATACTATGTTGTTTTGTTATTTCCAGTGGGCAAAATACCGCGATATATAATGTACAAGTATACTAACTTCCGAAAGTAACTAGTTGCAACGATGACATAACATTCTGATAGCACATACTTGTATATAAGCATGTTCACATGTTTAGAATGTCGTAATAGCTGATATCTGCACACTCGCAAACGTCATCACATATTTGAATTGCGCAACCACCAGCGACACACATATGGATTATTACATTAGCATTTATTCATTTTGGATTTATTAGAATTTGCATTTGGGTAACGTGTGCAGTTGAACTGATATAATTAACACATTCATCCTAACTTTAGGCAAATGCACTAGCACCGGCTTTGCTTGAGCGCGGCTGGAAATTGTGATTAACACACTTAACCTTTTGCCCAAGTACTTTTATTTTTGGTATATTTATTAAAAAAACTAACAAATACGAACCAGTATGTAAGGCACGGCCCGAAAACAACAAACAACTTATTTTGGTGACGCATGTAATAATACATAATTCTGGTTGTTAATAAAATACACAACCTGTTACTGTTAAAGAAGGGGAGTCGACAATTAAACCATCGCAATACGTTCGAAATCTCGTTGCTTGGTTTGATTCAAGAATGAACATGGAACAGCATATTAATGCTATTAGTATATCATGTTTCGGTCCAATCAGGCAAAAAGGTCACATCAGGCCATATCTTACACCAAATGCCACACAATCCTTGGTCAATTCACTTGTCACATCTCGGCTAGACTATTGCAATGCACTGATGTATGAAACACAAAAATCAGCTATCAAGAAACTAAATAATATTCAAAACATTGCGGCGCGTGTTATCACAAGAACATCCCGCTATAGTCATATAACACCGATCCTAAATGAATTACACTGGCTCCCAGTAGAAAAAGGAATTCACTTCAAAATACTTACCAATGCGTTCAAAGCCTTAAATGGACAGTCGCCTGTATATCTGAAAAACCTACTTGAAGTCTACGAACCAAGGCGAAGCTTAAGATCAAAGAACGGAGCGACTTCATTAGTGATTCCTACTAAGATTCAATCTGTATCGATTATTGATGAACGACCTTTCGTCTTTACTATATTCTGTGCGGCAACATCATAATTCATAGAAAGCAGATACAGATATCTATTTTGTAGTGATGCAAGAGGTTTACCGGTTAAGCGGTTAACCTACCGAAACGACCAGTTAACCGGTTACAGTTTGGGAAAAGGTTAACCTGACAAAAAATATATTATGCTTTTTTCAAGGAGTAATTCTTATGATTTTACGTTATGCGCGCGATAAACTGCCAGCTTACGCTGGCGACTAGTAAGAACACGTGCCGCACCAACGACGGTAATACATAACGTGTCAACAAACAAAGTAATACAGCAATAAGACAGTACCTTTGTGGTTACGAACAGGGGGCCGTTTTGATAATTGACACTATTGTTTTGATTAACTCGCGAAAGAACAACTGAACAGAACAGAACACATCGTTTATTTCACCCAAGTATACAAAATATACAATAAGGGCAATATAACAAAGCAAGATTAGTCAATACATTATAAACTAGCGAACTGCGGGGAGTTGGGCCCCTATTAGCGAAGACGTAATTGATACATTTATCTAACTCGCAATAAAAATAAGTTGAGACAATGGGCGACTTATTTTGATGTTTTGTTTATCAATATCCAACACTGATTGCTCGCGAAAATAAAGTATTTATAAGTAATACTTGTATCAAGATTAGTATTCGTTGTTAAAATTTTGTCGAGTTTGTTTTATCATAAATTAATATTGTTATAAGTAATTTACGTCATCAACGATGCCCCACTTCCGTCAAGGCAAGTGTTATTAAAGAAAACAAAAAAGTTAACTTATTTAATTAAAAAACATACATCAAAAAGTGATTTAAAAAATAAAATCTTTACATTTAGTATTTGTGCAATTGCTTCAAAGTTGCGCGGTATGGTACGTTCAAACACATACGTAACTATCAGTATTGGAGATCATAATACTTAGTAACATCGCTATTAAATGCATACACTGAAAATACAAAAATGTGTAATTTACATTTCGTTCAAAATTAATTTTATTTTAATTTGTTTATCTTTAAAACGGAATGAACAAAGAAACACAACGCAAGTGATCTTAAATAACTTTGGTTTCTTTGGAGAGTACATGTACGAGCATTATGACATTTTTAACGTAGACTTTAACATTTGTACTACTTAAGGTTTTAGGAGTGTAGACTACGATTATGGAAAACACGTCAATATCAAATTCAACCAGTAATAGAATGGCAACATGATTTTTGCTTATCATGGAGATCCTTTATTTCTGACTCACGAACAATGACACAAATACCGATGTAAAGAAGCAGATGAGGCGGACTATTTAAGCCTTATGGTTTAGCAGTCTGATAATCTTAATAATATAGTTTTCAGTATAGTAATTAATGATGTTGGTTGTGCTTATTAATAACGATCATTAAATAGAGTAAGCTTTATTATGCGGCAAATTCGCTCCACAACAACCTTCACCTATAACATATGCATTAACACTTTAGTAAAATGAAATGGTTTTACATACATGCATATGTGTATTTACTATTGTTCGATTAACGATTTACACAATACATGGAGGACCCTGAACAATACACATACAACCAAATTGTAAATTAATATTTATTATTAAGAAGAAGAAGAAGAAGAAGAAGAAGAAGAATAAGAAGAAGAAGAAGAAGAAGAAGAAGAAGAAGAAGAAGAAGAAGAAGAAGAAGAAGAAGAAGAAGAAGAAGAAGAAGAANTCTTAATTACTATGTAGAACAATAAAATAAATTTAAATCATTTTACGCATATGGATAAGTGACTACTTTCGAACTCGATAATATCTAAGTCGGTGGAACCGACCACAGTATGCTCTGGTCTTATGCAATCTTTAAAAACACAAGCTGTCGTATTAATTAATCACACACATATAAACATAGCCAATGTCGTCAAAACGTAACATACACCATGCATATAACATCAAATAGTTTTAAAACACTTGGCGATAATAGTATAATGTGCAATATATTCTCCTTGGACACTGCCTTTGATCATATTAAATAATCACACACATATAAACATAGTCAATGTCGTCAAAACGAAACATACACAATGCATATTAAATCAATAGTTTTAAAACACTTGGCGATAATAGTATAATGTGCAATATATTCACCTTAAACAACTGCCTTTAATTATGTTTATTCATTAAAATTCCTTCTCATTTCAAAAGCTCTATAAACAAAAACAGCCAGATTTCTTATTACTTTAACATTTTTGGATGTCATTAAATCAATAGTTTTAAACATGCTTGGGTGGCGATAATAGTATAATGGAATGTATCTACGCCTAAGTTCAGAGTAAATTCTACATTCGAACAGTAAATGATATTCGTCTTCTAAGACGTTACATTTGGGACAAGTTCTACTAGCTCGCTCCGTATTGTTCCATCTACCAGTTTCTATATTAAGTCTATGGGAGGACAACCTTAGCTTACTCAGGGCAATTCTATATTTTTCGATATTAACACAAGAAAGATAAAACTGATACTCAAATTGAAAGATACTGTTATAAAATGATGCTTTACTAGAATCACCAATTCTGCTTCCGACGTTCTGTATAAAATTGTCCGAAATCCTTTGTTTAAAAAGTGCAATAAAAATTTGAAAGTCACCAACACTTTGTTGTAGCCATACATGATAGAAACCTAAAAAGCTTAGCACATCCCTTACTTGTTTAGCCCAATTATGCTTTGAAGGACTTGCTTCTAAATCCTCCAACATAATTTTGTAAATAACACAAATGTATTTATGGTCAGGTACGCTTATTACTTTATACCAATACTTTATCATATTTAATGTACTTAATGTTAAAAGATCAAATCTACCCGTCTCAGATAACACAGCGTCGTTCTGTGTACCGGTTTTTAAAGATAAAGTATATTTTAAAAATTGTGTGTGTATTCTCTCTACATGTATTCGCTTTATTGAGCCCCATATTTCTGACCCATAAAGTAAAATGGGCATAATGAGTTTGTCAAAAAGTTCAATTTTGTGACTTGGGTAAAAGTTAACGAATTTGCTTAAATACTTTCTAAGTTGAAACAATGCCTTTTGTGCCTGCCCCGCTAGCGTTTTAGTCGCCTGCACAAGTGACCCTCCTGGTGTGAAGACAATTCCTAGGTATGTAAAATTGTTAACAATTTCAATGCTTACACCATCGTATACAAACTTTATATTTGATGATAATCTGCCACCCTTCTTAAAAATAAGTACTTTAGTTTTGTTAATATTTACCACTAACTTCCATTGTTTGCAGTATTCACAAAGTATATTTAGACTTTTTTGCAATTCAACAGCAGAATTTGCGAATATGACGATATCGTCTGCATATAACAATTAGAAAAATTTCAGAGCCCCAATATCAACACCTTCTGCCCCTTTAAGGTACAATGTATCTTCTAAATCGTTTATGTATAAAGAAAACAATATCGGTGGGAGGCACTCCCCTTGCCTGAGGACTAAATAGCTTTCAAAAGCATCTCCTATGTTGTTTTGAAGTCTTACTCTATTGTACTCATGCATGTACATGGATTTTATAACTGAAAAAAGTCTACCACGGATACCAAGTTTATATATTTTAAACCAGAGGTTATCTCTAACAATAAAATCAAAAGCCTTTGTAAAATCAACAAATGAGCAAAATAATTGTTTGTTTTGGTTTAGGAAATGAGTAATTAGGCCATGTAAAGCAAAAATATTATCCGTTGTACCCATTTTAGCTCTAAATCCTGCTTGCGCTTCTAGTAAGATATGATGAGATTCGGCCCAGACAGAAAGTCTGGTATTAATTGCACAAGTGAAAAGTTTTTCAAGTACACTCAACAGAGTGATGCCCTAAAATTATTTGGATCATCAAGGCTTCCCTTTTTATGAATAGGAATTATGTAACCTTCCGACCATTTGTCTGGAAAATATCCAAGATAAAGAATTTTATTAAACAGGGTTACCAAAAACGGCGCAAGCTCGGTTTTGCCGTGTTTAAGGAATTCATTGAACATTTTATCCGGCCCAGCACTTTTCCCAGCCTTAAGATTAGCGATCGATTTTAATACTTCTTCCGGCGTAAATGGTATATCTAACTCTTCAAACAAACAATTTAATTTTGTTAGTAATATATTATTGTTAAAATACAAAACATCCTCATCCGCTTGAAAAAACCTGTCATTCGGATCATTAATTGACTGAAAATATTTTGTAAATGTATCTAAGCTTATGTTCGGTGATTTCGTTGTTTGACCTTCTTTCAAAAGTTTCCAATATTCTTTTGCATTTTTATATTTGACTTTAATTAATTTAGCCGTGTTTTCATTCATCTTGTTATAACGGAATGTCCTAACACTAGGTTTGTATAAACTTCTAAAATGTATCATTTCGCGTTTACTGTCATCTGAATTATTTTTCCTGTAATTATTTAGGCTTTTGTAAAAAAGTGTTCGTTCTTGGGAACATGTGTTGGTAAATGAGCGATTATAATTGTTAGGACGTTTTTGCAAGTGAGTTCGTGCAAATAAAGGTTTGCAGATTTTGTCAATACATGATACGAAACCATTTAACGTGTCATCAATATCAGCGCTCGACGCTGCATTTTCTAAATTGATAGTAATTTCGTTTAAAAGCAATGTATTTTCGGAGCTGTTGAATACCTGAGTAAATAACTTTTTCTTTTCACCGTCCCATTTGAAAGTATACGTTTTATTGCTAGATTCGTTTTCCTCGCTTACTTCAACAATCGGGTTAAAATTACATTTACTATCCCGTACATTTCGTTTAATAGCGAATCCTATTAAACAATAGTCAGACAAAATATTTAGACCATCAACTTTGAAATACGTAAAATACTGTTTTATCTTCGCCTACTCGACCATTTGCAATTCTAAAACCAGTTTGAATCAAAAAATCTATTAACAAACGTCCATTTTGATTAACGGATGCATCTTGGGAATTTCTATGTATAACTTTATCAACAATATAATCTTCTGGTAAAATGTTTTGATTTTGTAGATTCAAATTATCGTTTTCGACATAATCCTTCGTGTTACCAACTCTTGAGTTTAAATCTCCTAATAGCATAAAAGAACAATTTCCATCGCCATACTTATCTTTAATGCTAAGTATGTTGTCTTGTATAACGTCAAAAATATTGTTTTCAACAAAATTATTTCTGCTAGAGTTGGACGGTACTATGTAACACAGACATACAAATAAATCATTGGTTCGATTTGTTACACTCTTATTGATTCTAATCCATAGGTGCGAGTCTATGTGCGATAAAACAAACATATCGTCAGTAACTAATTCTTTTCTAACATAAATCAATAAAACCCCTGAACTACGCTTTGCGCTAGGAGACAGCTTTCTATTTAAGTTAAAGCACATAAAATGTTCAACGTCATAGCAGAAATCTTCACGACCCCATGTTTCAGTAAAACAGATAATATCATTTGATTTGAAAACTGATGCTATTTCAGGTGAATCAAGTTTATTATTGTATGATGTTATTAAACCTTGAATATTTAATAGAGCAAATTTTAGGTCAGTGTCATTTGAACTTTCAATGCTATGAATTTCCTATTTATTGTCCTTCTGAGGAGATACCGCTATAGACGGCATTGTGTTCGGTGGGCCTTTCGCAGGTTTCCGTGGACCACGTGCACTTGCAGATCGTGACTTCTTCTGACTGTCTGTGGGGGTGGATTTTATACTTTGCCTTCCACGGGGTTTAGGAACGTTTTGCACGATTACCGACTGTGGGTGTGTAAACACATCCGACTGCGGGGGCGTAAACACATCGCTGTTCAGGTTACTTAGACTGGCGCCTAGATGCGGTACAGTTTTGTTTCCAGGGCGGATACTATATATTAAAACACTATGAAACGAATGTGATATTATATTTGAAGACTTCGAATATCGCTTTGAGATTCTACTTCTTTGGTAAACTTAAGTAGTACAGTTATTATTAAAAAACTAAAATGGAAAGGGCCTTAACATGTAACACCTGGGCGGATTTGAGAACTTTGTTTTGTTACTATTTAAATAGGGTATGTGATGACAAATGCTATGTCTGTCTGAATATTGTTTGACCATTTGTATAAATGTTACATTATTACTTATACTTAGTACTTTGTTATTTGCATAATATGATAAACTGCACTATCTGATTCATCTAAATGAGATATGTGTTCGCCAACAGAAAATATAACATACTATTAACACAAATAATTCTTATTGGTCCTATAGGAAATGCTTTAACAACCTTGTTTACTATTTTATTTGTTACTAGACGTATACCGTCGAACGCATTTGCTTTTATATCCGTTTACAATTGAATTCCGAGTATCGCTGACATTGTGTTTCCTTTCAGACTGAGTTATGTTCTTCCATAGTAATTGTATGCTCTGTCAAATAAAGACGAATGGGGTTAGCCGAAGGTGAATCTGTTTCACAGCAAACGTTAAGATGAACTTGTGAACTTTTAGAAATGCAATAACATATGACATAAAACTTTTAGAAAAAATGCATGTGATCGCTTGAATAACATAAAACAACGATATTTCAGAGGGTTTTAGTAGCGACATTTTAACAAAAAGTTCATATCAGACAAATACCCCGACATGTACAACTCGGTATTCTATGAATAGCACCAAAATATATTACATTACATTATAAAAAGTAAACATAAAATACATGTCTACGAGTGCTATATTGTTTTATTAAAACAGAAGTAACTTTAAAGAAATTTGCACTGCATTCGTTTTAATGATGATGAAATCAACAACGTTTTTGCTTTTGCCAAATAGATCAAGAATTCGTTTAATTTGATGTCAAGTTATAACTTACTGCTTATGATAATGTAATGAAATTGTATTTTAGGTCAAATTTTGGCCTTTGCATTTTCCGTTTAGGACCGACGCCATTACATGCAACGATATCTGAATAACATGTAACACTGTTTTGTTTTTAAATGTACAATTGGCGCACACCAATATAATTCTGTTTTGTGTGCTTAATAAAGAGATACTGTCCTTATAAAGAAACTCATAAAGCAGTCAAACCATAAGTATGGTAGCAATGTTACAGCATGTATCATATTTATTAAGATATATGTTTATGAAGTTACAACAGCCATGATAACATATTGTAAACGGGATAAACTAATACAACCGCTAACATTAAGTCACAAAAAAGTGAATGTAAGAATTCAGCTTTGGCACAAACGCATTTCAGCCTTATGATGAATTACAATGTCTCCAATCAGCACAAGTCAAAGCAATATTAAACCATAATCTAGATATCTTAGATATCCTAGATATCAGACTGTACTGACTAAACACAAGTTACGAAATGTTAGACATGTTAATGCCACAGTAAAATGCGGTCATTTATATAACCAAACAACGTCATATTCTATTTGTAATTCAATCATTTGCTCTTTAAAGGATTTATTATTAACCATATGTTATCTAACTAGCTAACCTGAGGGAAAAAATATGCTACAATCGTAAATAGATCTTAGTACATAATAATATTAGTTGAACATTTAAACGACTGCTTGGCTCCAAGGAATATTACAGAAAAGGTGTACAACACTATCGAGTGAACATGTTGTATTAGTTTATATTAAAATAGTACACATTATTTTAGTCAAATGGGACTTCGGAAGATTGAATTCGAACGTAGATAGTATTAACTTTTTTAGTTTAGGAAAACAAATCTGTTAAACTAAACGCTTATACAAGCACCACATTTAAATAAGCCTTATTCATATTGCCCGAAGAGCGTAACATAAGGTCTTTAGGGTGGATGTCATATATCATATATCAACAAATGTAACTTCATTCAGCAAATAAATTTGTATTCGTACCCACAACTTTGATTACAGATTTACAAACACAAATGATTTAAAATGGGATAACAGCCTTGATGATGTCACTTCAAAGCATCTGGGACTTAAACCGGTTTAAGGGCTAGCCAAACCTCATACTTATCCCATAATTAAACACGCACCTCTTAATATATTCTCAATACTATATTATTTTTGATATTATTTACATTATCTACATCAGAAATATGAGTGCGCGGCTTTGTTAGCGTTTCTTTGTAATTGCGGCTATTATACTTGTTAACTTATGCACTCCAACGTACATGTAAATTAACGACGTTGATACATAATACGTATGTGCATAAAAAATACTTCACACAGATCAACAGTTAGACAAACGGCTTAAAACAATTTTCATTAACCAATCTGACAAAGTATTAATCCAAATAAAATACAACGCGCACTTAACTAGTATGTAGGACTCATTATTACAAAGCCTTTGTTCGTACTTGACAGATTATGTATCCGACAATACCGATGCATTAAGCGTAGGCTGCAGTGTAGTAAGGTCAAACAAATGTAGCCAGTATGCTAACAAAATACAAGGGAAGCAAGAGTTTTTACATGTTATTCCATCATATCAGGATTGGTAATCCACGAAATACTGCCAGTTTCGTAAGTGCAGCGGCACGCGATTTATATAATATCATTGCACGTGTTGTATCTTTAATGTCAAATTATATGCTAGCATCAATTTATGAAATAAAACACTATATCGTGATGTTATACTTTGCTTAAGTGTTTGTTTAACAGTTATCAGCATGTTAATACCATAATGATTACTAAAATTGAAAGTAAAACGGTCCAATCGATGTAATAAGTATAAAGAAAACAAAGGAAAGCTTGACATGAAAAAGATATTATCAAACGATTAGTATTCATTATGCATGCACTATGCAGCAAGTAACAATGGCTTAACTTTACACTATGTTTCTGTATATAACATCTGTTCGTATAATTTTGTTTTGTATTGAACGCAGTAATTATTATTCAGCAGACAAATGTATACGAAATGCGTTGAAAAACATGTCTTCTTTGTATAGGACATCGACAACATATTACTCATTCAGAATTATACACATACACAGATTTTCACCCAAAATGACATTTTTTTTTAGGACATTATGTCTCGTTATGAGACAATGCATATGGATTATGGTCTTACGGATCCAGTTGTATGGCTTTGATTCAAGGTCATGTATATAATGTTCAGACTCACAGAAACTTCCTGAAAGATTGATTGTAATTGTTTGAGACTTGACCTTATATCAAAATAGATGCATGTAGTTAGTGCCATGGTAGTACAACTGTATTTGGTCTCTCAAAAATATCAAATTGCACGATACTAAATAACGATGGGTAATGAAGTTACCTCCGCGTCTATAGTGTATTGAACTTCCACTTATTCTTCAGATAGGACATTGCAGACAAAGTACAAGTGCCTTTGCTTCACGATTTGTTGTGCGAATCAATGCACAACATTGTATTTTTTAAAATTTAATAAGTATCGTGTCAGAGAATTTAGGTCTTTTAATGTTAAAACTAAATACACTGAATTTTGAAAATGAACTGGAAAGATTGTTGCAGTGTTTTTTTAACACTCTCCTAGTAATTTATTCAAGAGTTATTTGTCCAATATATACTTGTTATTTAATTAAAGGTTAAAAGAAGGCTCCAATTCATAAAGTGAAACTAACGACTTAATAATAATAACAATGAATAAGCAATATATGCGGAAGACACCTAATAGCAATAACGCCTCATTCAGCTACATGTATAAGAAGAATAAAACATTTGGTAAAATATTATATAAGTATTTCAATTTGTAATAATAAATCTTTAGTATACATAAACACATTTTATCACGTAAGATTCAGTAGCCTGGTAAAATACTGAGACGACTGCGATGAACATAATACTTAGTAATAATGTGGTCAGTATGAAACGTCCTTTTCAACACTGAACTATGTTTATTTGTTGCCTTTGCATTATTGAGCCAGGTTCTGCAATTGTGTCTTAGCGGATTATTAGATGATATTTTGTTTTACTGCAACTAACAATGCCTCAGAAATTTGAAGTTCGGTAGATTGTTATATGTATCCGGATCAATAATGGACAATCTTACAAAAAATCAACAGTACACAGTTTAATACCAGTAACCTAATTTAAATCGCTGTTTAATTTAAATGACCAGTTGAACGATTCTGAACGTTAATACAGTTCAAATAAAACAAATGGATATTTGACCAAACATTAAGAGCAAAAACATGTGTAATGACATTTAGAACATTAAGTAAAGCCCAGAATATGTACTACTTTACGCTAACAACATCACAAAAGTTATTTACGCTGTTAGTAAAACTGAACTTATATTTGTTCAAAATAATAATGAGTATTTGGATTAATATAATGGGAATTACAATATATTAAACATGTGTTGAGCATCCCAGTCCCAGCATACTGGTACTCTGGTCTGTCATGCGACATCATAAACATTCAAATGGTAACGTATACGTCATTAAAAAGGTCAACCATAATGTTAATACTCGTAACGTAAATAAAGTTTGATTAAGAGAAAAAAATGACGTTTTCTGTACTCCTATATTATTTCATATTTTTTTCCCAAAGTACGTGTTTTACTTTATCAACTGTCATGCAATTTGATGTGACATGATAAACTATACAAGCGAAACAATAAAGCAACCGATAAAAATCCATAAACTATTATAACAATTATAACTATTAGAACAGAAAACCAACTATGAACATAAGATCATGAACCATGATCAGCAACTTGGAACGAGGCATTTGGGGTTTAAACCAGTTAAGGACTTACCGAACCTCAAACGTATCCCATTATACATCACAAAAGCAACTGCGCGTCAAAACCTTTTTTGATCACATGTAAACATACTAAGCTGTAAAGCGCGCTGCTGTAATCGTACTTTTATTAAATAAATGCGACACTTTCCGTCTATTGTTTGCTATATTAATTACTGTCAAAATTGATTTGTACTGCGTGGATGCAGAAGAACGTATCCTCGTTTATAATTTCATGGTTGTCATATTTCAGTCTTCAGAGGTTTAAATAAGTAGAGCTATTCTTATTATTTGGATTGAATACAAACAATAACTTATCTCTTGATATATTTTCTTGAGTGTCATGGTTCTCTTTATTACACCCGCGAAATTCATATTTTTGATGACATAATTCAATGTCATTGTAATATATGTTGATGATATCCTCAGATAAAATGTCGTTAGTTTTAAATATAGATAAACATATTTTAACAGTATTCATTATTAAAACTACAATACAGTAAAGTTTGAATTGATATCAGACGAAACATCATTTAGTTTTTCTAATGCCTTTCAATGATCACTATTTTATAGATAATCATGTTCAATTCCACACATATGCATTACACTTGCCCTGAAACTACTTAATGTTGATAGCATAGTTAAAACGCATAAAACTATTGTATATTATTAACGACCTCATATAAGGTCGCTAATTAAATTGTTAAATCTTGTGATAAACGTAACATTAAGATGTACAATGTCATTTACCTGAATATTGTACTAGGAACGCTTAAAACGTTATTCTATTTGTAGAGAAACGAACCCGACCAGAATGTCATTGACATCCCTGATAGTGTCAATTTACGACTAATAGTGTTATTAAAACATATTCAAAACCTTTTTTCTGAAGTGTTTATGGGAAATGTATATAGGTAGTGCTATTTTTTATCAATAAGTATTATTTTAACCCATTTACGCCTAGTGTCTAGAAGAATTCTTCAGAAGAACGTGACTTTCCTGCGATATATCAAACACCTAAATGCGATTTATTATACAATAGTTTGTATGAGAAAAATATTGTACAAAGTCCATATGTGGTGAGATTGAAGATACGTATTACTTTTTCTTCAATTGCCCAATTCATACTGAGAAAAGAGTTATTCTTTTTAACAACCTGTCCAGTTTCCAACCAATATCTTTACAACTACTTATTTTTGGTGTTAAAGACGAATCATACGAAGTATATTCATTAATTTTCAAATATGTTCAGTCTTTCATCCGAGAAAGTCATAGATTCTAAGCCTACTCCATCTCATCAACAAAAAATATTCTGCTAACGATGCCCCGTCCCGCATCTACTTCTTTTTTTATCGCAACTTCTCTTATTCTGAAACTCTACTCTTTCACTTCGTTCCCTTTCCTTCGCAACTTATCAGCTTTTTTGCTATCTGCACTACTCTGTTTTACTTTTTGTATTACAAGGTTTTTTTTTGGTTCCATTTCTAAACGATATTCAAACACCTTTCACTGTATCATATTGTTCGTAATGTTTTCATGTTTATAATTGTTGTTACGCGTTTGGTTGTTTACACCATGACAGCAGCGTTTCTAATTGACAGAAGAGAGACAAAGCATAAGCCTCGACCTTTTTTCTCAATTCTGTCAAATTTATGTTTTATATCATGTTCAACAGGAAGTTCTAATATCAGTCGATGTGTCATATAACTAAGACTTAATAAAGAAGTTATATATAATTGAAAAAAAAATCAGATTCATCAAAACAAACAATTTGATACCAAGATGTATTACATTTGATCCACAGAAAGCAACACAAACAGCAAAAACGTATTTTCCAAATATTTAAAATGAATGTGTAAATGCTGATGACGTCATGTTCGACAGGAAGTTGTCAAATCAGTCGATGTTTGGATGTAAGTCATTTTGCTCGGAAAGAACTATACAGTCATCATGTTTAGTAAAATAAAATCAGATTTAACAAAACAAACACTTTGATACCAGGATGTATTATATTAGAGACATAAAACGCAAACAAAACAGCGAAAACCATATTTAACAAATAATAAGCGCAAGTTCTCATGACGTCATTAGTAATAAGTCAAACGTCAACGGTCATATTCATTCCCACTAAAAATGTAGATAAATACATGAAAGTACATGGAGAGAAACTATTCACAATATAAGTCAGCTCTCAATTTAAAAGCTTTGAAAAACAAAAATGGATAGATTTTGTACCCTTTTTGTATTGTCAGTCTTTAACAGGTCAATAAACTTGATGCTGTTTGTGTTCTTCCAACATATTTATTTATATTCTTCTTTCGTAATTCAATAAAGATTGGACATTCAAGTAAAACACGGAATTCGTCCTCAAGAACGTTACAGTGTTTGCATTTTCTGTTTTGAAACGGTATCTTTTCAGGCTTGTGCCATCTCCCTGATTCCACGTCAAGTCTGTGGACAGATACTCTAAAACGAGTTAATGCAATTCTGAATTTTGAAACATTTACTACATTTCAATATGTTTTAACTATAGCAACTCGAGATGAAGTTAATATACGATACTAGCAAGTGTGTTGATTATAGCATATAATGCGACACATGAAAATAAAATACGTTTCTTGATATAACACCGTTTCCCTGAATACCAATTCTTACACGATAGAGTTACATGTATAGACAAATGTTTTCATTGGATCGAATTGCTGCAAAATGACATACTTCAGTCGAAACGTACGATTTATTGTAGACATCTTTTGATTGAGGTGAACACAACACCATGTTACCTCAAGTCTTTAATATGTCATTGGAAAGATTGATTATTAAAATTATGTATTAAAAAGACAATCAATGTCTTTTTCCCAAGATTTACGTCATCATAACCTAACTTTGGTGGTTCTAAATGGAGTTACGTTGAAACATGTGTGTTCAGAACCTGCAGCAAACAGCGCATTTAAATAAAAATATATTTCTAATATAACTGCATTATATATTTTTTATCGAGTCTCACAATTTTTGTTTTCACTGTAAATAATTTCGTTATGTTTCCTTATCACATCAATTACTAGTTAATTGTGGTTTACATTTGACGTCTTGCAGATATATTTCCGATAAATATACTTGTATCGGTTGATACGTTGACTTTTAAAAAACTTGTTTTTTATATTAAAGTTTGACACATTTATTGAATATTTATTCCGGCGTCATTGGAACATTGGACATATTAAAATGTTTGTATTTCATTTTCGTAAGCCATACATTTATTTGACTGTAAACTACGCTTAATACATCAGTATGTTTCATATACATAATGTTTCCATTACCAAGAAAGGCTAGGAAATGATGAGTTCTTAATTTGTGTAATCTGACCACATTGTTATTCACATCAAACATAATGGTTGTATATACGAACTTGACAGAAAGATAGGAACGGACGTATTTGGTTGCAATAAGCCTTCATTATGTATGAGGTTTCATTTTATCTGTGAACTTGTACTGAATGATTTTAACCTGGATGGATTAAGGAACGTGCAGTAATTTAACAAGTCCATGCACAGTGCTGACACAACGTGGTGTTTTTGGTTGACACATGCGCATGAATTCTTAAAGTAAACTATGTAATTAGTTGTTTGGTTTAAAAACTATTTATTCAGATCATAGAAAGTTCATAATAAGCAATACATAGAGAATAACAGGTTACTGCCTGATCTTTTTGTAATATATCAGGCGATTCTTAGAATAATATCACAGCGAGGCTTGCCGAGCCGTTATTTTATTCGTGCCGAGCCTGATATATTACAAAAAGATCAGGCAGTTACCTGTTTTTCTGTTTATCATACCTCTCTCTAAGTCCCCGTTTTAAAAGAAAAAAATAAAACAAAATCGCTACGACGCTGCATTTTTAGCGGGAATGAATATGATCGTTGACGTGTGACTTGTTACTAATGACGTCATTAGCACTTGCGCTTAATATTTGTTAAATATGGTTTTCGCTATTTGGTTTGCTTTTTGTGTCTCAAATATAATACATCTTGGTATCAAAGTGTTTGTTTTGTTAAATCTGATTTTATTTTACTAAACATGATGACTTTATAGTCGAATATAATCAAAATTCAAGGACATTATACTTTATTTTAGTATATCTGTATATGCGTGTTGTTATAACACCATATTTCTTTTGTGTACAAGTGTATACATACATAAAACATACAACTAAATATTATATTTTGATAACCTTTAGCCAATGTTTATACGCTAGTAATAGTAATTTTATATGTTGTGGTCGTTTTGTTTTTATTAACATACGTGTCAAGTTACACGAACATATAAATTGTTAAAACTTGGAGTAACTAGAATAACACTGAACGTTTGAAGCACATATAAAGGTATTAGTTTCGCCTATATGCGATATGTTTGGTTTCATATTGAAAAAAATACACCTTAAGCCCTATATATGATGTAACACCTATAATGGGTAATGTATTGATAACACTTTATTCATACTTATATGTTTGTATCATATAATTGTACGCTATTATGTGTCTGGTTCAATGATCCCATTTATGAGATGATATAACAAAAAAGACATCTTGCAATTTTCCAATAAGTAAAAAATTCGGGAAATGAATTTGCATACAATAACATTTAACTATAGTACTGCGCCGATTACTCAGTAATTTCTTTCAAAAAAGAGCGCAACAATAGACGTTGATCAGGGCAACTTTAACGACAGTGCCACACAATTGTAAATCAGGCATAAAACAGAGAAAGCAAATACCGATACTTTTATTTAAGTATATGTTGCGTCCTCATTGACAATTGGCTGCAAAATGAAGAATGTACTTGATAAATTTTACCTGACACACTATGTTTTAAAACGTGACTAATGAGTGTGGTGCTTTAAAACGAAATTTTTATCACATGTCATTGTGTTGCGCAGAAGGTGGCGTCGGGTGACGTAGTGAAATTGTGATGTGCGTTTTGTAACTACCGTCCTTTGGACTAACATTATTCTGATTAGTTTGCAGTGTTCTGCAGTTACAGTCAAAAATTGAATGTAATTTAAATGGATCATAAGATTATTTCGTTACAGTGAATTATAATAAAAATAAATGTTCGCGACTTCCTTAGACAATCATCGTTCGCTGATATGTATAATAAATTGGGTAGACACATGGAACAAACCGAAGCTATTTTCAGCATTTTTTTTTACAGCTTTTCTCTAAATAGCATCATGTAATGGAGGGTTGGAGAACAATATACTGATACTTTCATATTATTGGGAGCACCCTGACGAGCGTGTGTGTCTTGGCTAGTGCATTCAATTTTTGGTTCAGTGGTTGGCAATCGATCCCTTGGTGTTAATAAGGGACCGCATTGCATGATTAGATTTTGTTGTTTCATGCTGGTGCAACTGCAGTTTAACTTAATGTGTATTTCACTTTTTTTCATTAAATATAATTATGCTCTCTCCAGATTGCTATATTACATGTCAACTAACGTTATGGGTGCGAGGTTCACAATACATCAACTAAATAAGGTACGTGCCAATGCTACGGCAACATAGAATTGACTCTTTAAAATGAGTTAGAAAGACGACCGTGACAGTCGGTAATAAAATGCAATTAATCTCACGAAACGTCAAGATACGTGCAAGTTCGAACCGTTAAATCACACTTCGATATGCAGATGCGCGTGTCAGCTTGCCTCCCGTCTGATTAAATTTGTATTTTGTCTGGGCAGAAAATTAATGAAAAACATTGTTTCGAAAACTCAGTAAACAGTTTTAGAATTGTTTTTGGAATTGGATTGTAAACAAGTAAACAGAAGTATGGCCAGACTAGCATGATTTGTAATATACTGTAACATTAAAATTGAATTATGCCGAATAATAGTGTAAACCTTGTTTAATGGCTGATTATAAACATAAAGAATACATTTAGAAAATATGTATTATGAAGACACAACAACACTAATTCAGATGTTTATGATGGTCTTTGAGGAGATGTTATTTGATTCCTTAGCATATCAGTCAATGCTTTGCAATAAACTGTTTCAAAGCGATGATAACGTTTTGTTCAGCCTGTGTTTATGCTAGTAACGTGCGTCTGTGCAGTGTCGAATCGTTAGACAATTAATACCTTGCCATACAATGACTTCGTACTGATGCTTGAATTGTTCAGCTTCTGATACAAATGGATGTTCATGTTGTTTACATTTGATCCACGCTCAGGATAATCAGGCTGCTTCATGTGTATACAATATCGCCCCATTCAATCGTGGACGACTCTTTCTGCATACACTTGATTTTCGCGATGCAAATACTTTCATTAAACGAAACATTGTATAAAAGCGGAAAGGGTACTTGATTAGCATGTGTACATTGAACACGCTTATGACGGACTATAATTAATGCATGTGCATTAGGCCTGGTTTTGGCGAGAGCGCGGCTGAAAATTGTGATAAACACTTAACGTTTGGTTCAAACACTTTTATATTTCGGTATGTGTAATTTCAAAACAAATCCGTACGATAATGACTATATCGCAACAAGTTGAATATACATCCATTTCGTATTAAAATACGAACATAAAATTCGAGGTAATAACATTATACTAACAACACATTAACCCATGTCACAAATCCTGGAAATGCTGTTAGTGTTCCACACAACCCCCTCGAAAACGAAGCACACGTTTACACAATTGAAACCTCTGCAATGTCCATAAACATGTTTTCTCAGTTAATACTTCAAGACATTGGATTGACAATTCAGCTGTTTGGAGCGAATTTCAAGACATCATATTAATTAAGTATCGTGCGTGCAGCTAGCGTTTGAGCAATTTGTACCAGACAGGACTGTGTACTAATATAATAATCTGTATTTCTCTTTTGATGACTGATGTTTATAACTTCAAGGGCTATGACATCCATTTTACAACATCGTTAACTGTATTTACATGTCAATTTTAGTTTACCTTATATACGTTCGAACTATGATGCCTGTAGAAGTATATATTGATATATGGTTTTTAATAAATAACATGTGTACTAAAAACATATAATGTTATTTTATATTATAAATAGGTTGCACTTGACCTCCAACAGCAAATGTAAGGCCATGCGTGTGTAATGTGTTTTTCTTTTCGGACAAAAACAACGCTTGGGCGAAACAATGTACTACGAAGGATGCCTTGTTTTTGGAGTACGATAACTACCAACATACCATGGTCAAATATACACTGGTATATACATCGATTGATTGCAAAAGAAAGTGTCAGTAAACCCATTACATCTCATAATATTATCTACTCGTTTAAACTATGATTAACTGAACACAGCCAGTACCGTATTTCGGAATATTCAAGTTAAATACGTTTAAAAAAGCTATATTGTGTTTTGCGTTATTGCTATCATATAATGTGTATATAAAATATATTCAATATATTATACAAGTAGAATAGATCCAATTTCGTCATATGTATTGTATATTTTAATGTCAGTGCCTTACCAATTGTATGTGATATCCTATTACGACTGTATTTGTGTTAATTGTTTCCTTAGTTTTATCATATTTGATATGCATGGGCTTAATTGTTTATATTGAATGAGTACACACATGAATATATAACGATCGCTTCATACTTGCCGAAAATGCCTGAACGTAAGTACTTGTTAGGAAATAGTTGCAAATGCCTCGATCTACTCATCCATCATAAGATAAGCATGCAACGACACGCTTATAATTTGTTCAAAGTGTGCTTAGTTTAAACCTATTTATTTATGCTCGATTGCATCGATAGCCATAGGCTTATATAAACGCTCTCGAGTCCGTTTCCTGGGACTAGAACCAGTACTTGGTGTCTTTGGGGGAGATCAAAGGAACGCTCCCAGTGGGGTTCGAACCCATGAACTCCCGATCGCTAGGCGGATACCATATCCACTACGCCACGCCGATCTTAAAAAGTGTGCTTGTCATCTGAATGAACGTGAAAATAACAAAGAAACAAAATACCGCAATTCATTATATTGTTTATGTTTATATTTAATTGTATTGTATTTGCGTTTAATACAATTTATGTGTTCATTTAATAATGCAAAACATGTTATTGTTTTTGTTAAGTAAAACCGCATTAATTTAGCAAACTTACTTAACTTGGTTAAGATTGTAATAAGTATTGCATTACACACTTTTTTGTAATAAACAGTTGTGGTTGATATTTTTTAATAAATGTTAATTTATTGGATTCAATTACTATGCCTTCTCAAATTCATATAATTATATTCCTTAAAACTCTATATTAGTTTATTTAATTACGCATACGAGCACTAAATACAAATATGTACTATGCGATAGTTAATGCAATTCAAGTTTCATGCACATGTCGTTATACCGTTATGGTAAATCATTAACGGTATATGTGAGGTTCTTCTTTATGTTTAACTTGCTCTTAAATATTAAATATGAATTGTTTTAAACTATGTTTTCATTTAGGTACACGAAAACCGATACAACCTTTTAAAAGGCGATGTGCACTTTTGCCATATGGAGACGGCACTAATGAAGCGGAATGTTAATTGCGCCTATATAATAGGAAATTCGTTGTTATTTAGCAAAGTTCGTTGCAGGTGCATCGTTACAATGTTTGTATGGGATTGTGCTTAGATATTGTGTGTAATTTGCTTGCGTGTAGACATAGTTTTCATTTAAGGCAGGGCGTTTAAATGTCAAGGTCATTTTACATGAAACCATAAAACAGTGACTGCTCAGTTAATTAGGTAAGGACGGAGGTACTCTGCTAAAATCATGTATGTAAGTAGCTTGCATTCAGTCGTGCAGCATGGGATTTGATTCGTAAATTGAGTTAATAACTAAACGTTAAATCCCTGGTTGTGTATCATTTTCATGTGTCTTATTTGTTCCGGAAATAGGGCGCAAAGCAATTTGAGATTTTTGCGTTTTGAGAATGGGGGAAGCTTCTGTCGATAACTTGATAACTGGTGACATGCTTTTAACTTATAATGGGGACGGTTGAGAGCCATTATTTCTGACTCACATACAATGACAAAAAGACCGATGATAAGGAGGTAACGTAGCAGATGAGGCGGAATGTTTAGCCAATGATTTAACAGTCTTACACTCTTAATAATATAGTTGAAAGTATAGTCAGTAAAGATATCGGATCTGCTTATGAATAACAATCATTTCATTGAGTAGGTTGTATTATGAAAAAAAATCAGTCTCCGACAACCTCCGTCTATAACATATGAATTAGTAATGCGACATGTTTAAATATACACGCATATGTGTATTAACAATTGGTCGATAAACTATTCACAAAATACATGGAATACCTGCACAATACACATACAACCATAGTTAACATTTAAATAGATTACATCAAAACACTATGAAACTTCTGCGATAATATTCGAATCGTCTGGGTGCGCTTTGAGATTTCACTACTTAAGAAAACTTTAGTAGTGAAATTATTATTTGTAAACATACGTACAACTGAAGGACCTTAAAATAATACACCTGGGTGAATAACAGGACTTTTTTTTTGTTACTATTCGAACTAAAGTATAAGATGAGAAATGCTTTGTCTGGCTTACTAGTATATGACCATTTGTATATATGTTACATTATTACGTATATGTATTACTTATAATTGCATAATATGATTAACGAAAGTATCTGTTGCATCTATATTAATTATGTGTTCGCCAACAGAAAATACATCATGATAATATGAACATACATATGGTTCATATATAAAATGCTTAAACGATCTTGTTTAATATTCAATTGTGTACTAGCCGTATGCCGTCGAAGCATTTGCTTTTATATCCGTTTACAATTGAAATCCGAGTATGTCTGACATTGTGTTTCCTTTCAGACTGAGTTATGTTCTTCTGTATTAATTGTATGCTTTTTATACAGGAAGGTTAAACAAAGGCGAATAGGTTTCACAGCGGGGGTAAAAATAAAAGTGTCAACTTTTAGACATGCTATTATATATGATATTAAACTTCTAGACAAATGCATGTGATCGCTGGAATAACAGAAAACACCGATATGAAAGAGGGTTTTGGTAGCGCAATTTTAACGAAAACTCCATACAAGAACGATACCCCGAAGTATTCAACTCGGTCAACTAGGAAAACCACCAAAAATACAATACACAACATAGAGCATAATGGGTTCGTGTTTATTATATATCAGGTTTATCATGCGAGGCTTAGAAAACAAAAAGCACGAGCCTTGGCGAGTGCTTTTTCGTTTTCGTGCCGAGCATGATAAACCTGATCTATAATTAACACTAACCTAGTATTCTATTTATCCCACTTCGTATTCAGTAAACCTTTTTATTTGAACAAAATTAGGTAAACTGGAAAATTTCGCTGGATTTATGAGGTCATTTTGTCGAAAAAAGTCGTCATTTCGTTCCGTGGTTTAAAGCAGAATTTAATCAACGGGGCTTAAATCAAACGAATTCGCTGTAAAAGTGGGATAACATATGAAAAGTAAACACACGCTTCATGTCTGCGAGTGCTTAATTGTTTTAATTTAAAAAAAAGGTTACTTTAAAGAAATATGCACTGCATTCGGTTTATGACGAAACCAAAAACGGTTGTTTTTGCCATACATATCAAGAATGTGTTTAACTAGATGTCAAGTTATAACTTACTGCTTATGGTAATGTAATGGCATGTTATTGTAGTTCAAATTTTAGCGTTTTCATTATCCGTTTAGGACATACATTACATACATCGATAACTGAATAATATGTCACACCGTTTTTTTTCAACAGAATGTACATTTGGTTCACACCCATATAACGAACTTGTCGCGTAGTACACAGTTACTTTGTTGCAACACTTTACATTAAAGCGGGACTGTACGATTTTTACATGTGTTAAATTTTAATATATTGATTAAATTATGTTACGATGACTCAAAATAGGCAATAAAAATTATACTTTGAAGACGAATTTCATAAAATGCAGCAAAGACAAGTTAGCGCTGGTTAAAGCCGATGCCGACAATTTTACTCGTATTTGTAAGGAAACAAAATTGAGTCTTTGTGTCGTATGAACGAATCTGCACTAAAACTAAATTAAGATTCACATCGTACATGCATGATATACATGCTGGCTTATTTGGCTTCCAGCCATTTAAGATTTCAGATTTAAATATCTTGCTTATTTCGCATTTTTCGACACATGTTCTTCTTAACTTTTATTTTAATTTATATTGAAATATATGTATACTAATTTTTAATACATTTTATAAAAATTCATAAATATTTGACAAAATCGTACAGTCCCGCTTTAATGCGNGCAAAGTTCGTTGCAGGTGCATCGTTACAATGTTTGTATGGGATTGTGCTTAGATATTGTGTGTAATTAGCTTGCGTGTAGACGTAGTTTTCATTTAAGGCAAGGCGTTTAAATGTCAAGGTCATTTTACATGAAACCATAAAACAGTGTCTGCTCAGTAAATTAGGTAAGGACGGAGGTACTCTGCTGAAATCATGTATGTAAGTAGCTTGCATTCAGTCGTGCAGCATGGGATTTGATTCGTAAATTGAGTTAATAACTAAACGTTAAATCCCTGGTTGTGTATCATTTTCATGTGTCTTATTTGTTCCGGAAATAGGGCGCAAAGCAATTTGAGATTTTTGCGTTTTGAGAATGGGGGAAGCTTCTGTCGATAACTTGTTAAACAATACTAATGTTCAAAAGTAGCGTGATTCTGATTGACGAAACTGGCCCCAATAGTTTCGTTGTAAACCTGATTAAATTACATTGCGCTCAACAACGGAAATTCGAAATGCAAAACAATGTAATGAATTAAAGGCACACAATTATAATTAGTCCGCATGGTTATTTGTTTTCTGTGAATGATTTAGATTGTTTCGAGTTTCTACGGCGACACTTGTTAATGTTTTTGATTTTGTTTTTACCACGTTCGAGGTTTTTTGAAGCAGTGACCTATTCAGTATCGTACTGATGTCATAGGCAATAACTTGCTCAAAATAATTTTTCTCATAATTATGTGTCTAAGGTTTCATTACTCCTATTGTACACGGTTTGAATAGATACTTCTTGATTGTTGATACGTGTGTCTGCTGATGATATCTGACATTTTCCGGTCAATTAGTGAGAGGTTCATGATATGAGGCACGCAAGGAAGTGACCGCAATAGACCTTTATGTCACTCACATTATCATATGGGAATATATATTATTGACATAACAGATAAAATGCGTTGTGTATTGACTTTGATTGGGCATAATGATTTGTAATTGCTGCGTTCCGCTCTTCATATAGACACGCACACGTATCCGCATTGCATGTAAGCTGAACAAGGAGACAATAATGAAGCTATTTATGCTATTTATCACTAGATCAATTGTGGAAATATATCAGTTACATACTGTTTCGTTGTAGAACCGTTCCACCTTAAAAATAACAACTAAAATTACCTTTATGGAACGTTGTCGAATGGAAGCATTAAGAATAAACCGATATTAAACAGTATCAGTTTATAAACTCACACACAATGTAAAGATCTAACAGCGCATACGCGCTCTTTTTATTTTGTTTAAACATGGCGATAATCCACACTCAGTATTTAAGTATACATACACACACCGTAATTGGTAAAGTTCCGGTAGCACATACTTGTATAGTATAATGTTCACAAGTTACGAATGTAGTAATAACTGATATCTGCACAATCGCAAATGTCATCACATATTTTAATTGCGCAACCACAAACGCTACACATATTGATTGTTAAATAAACAGATATTCATATTGGATTGATGAAAATGTGCATTTAGGTAAGTATATAACTTGTGCTGCTGAACTGACATAATTAACACCTTCAACCCAACATTCATGTCAGTATTTAAGGCACGGGCTGAAAACAACAAAGAACCACACTTTGGGGACACATGTAATACAATATAATGATGGTTGTTGATGTATTACAAACTTGGTATGATGCTTTACTGAACTTAATCGTTTAAATGAGGCGACACAAAATGCAACGACTCTTGTATTTAGAATAATATAAGATAAATGTTTAATATGTATTAAATTGTTTAATAAAACTGTTATCAGAAACCCCTTAATGCTCAAAAAATAATGCCATTAACCGTAATTCCATAATACGAACGATTGCTTGGTAGTTAGAAAACAAAGTTTTAAATATAGTGTACAATCTGACCTACATGTGCGATTGGCATGACGTACATTGGTCATCATTAAGAAACATAGACAACTATATATAGAATACATCGCATGCTGATTTTATCCACTGAGACTTAGACAATGATAAAAAACTAGCTTAAGCGATCCCTTATCTTTGGGGTGTTAAAATGGTTTTAATTAAATGTTTACAGATGCATGTTTCATGCCTTTTTTCTAACTTAACTTGACTTGCATACTGCACACACACAATACTCTTCTTATTATTGTATTTAAATATCTACTTTTACTTCATTCAGTTGTGTTGGCATTTGTCTTTTTACAAATTATTACTTGTGTCGGTATTTAAATGCAACCATAATACAAATGTTTAGTAAATACCTGATTTGGCTGGGCTAATACTATATACATAGACAGTGTTTAGAGTATTTTCCTCCAATCGAGCAGGTAAGACTTTTGCTAGATTGTATTTCAATTGTTTAGAACAACTAAGAATAAATTAACTAGAATTTTCAGTGCAATACTGGTCGGTGGACATCTTTTACGAATAACAAAAGTGTAGATTTGAGGATTACGTCTTCATTCGATTTTTAGTTTATTCAAAGGAAATTTATGTAAGGGATAATTGTTTATGAATTTATCGTTCCTGTTTAAAGCAATCCTGCTTTCATTGAGTGTTTATGAAAAGGAAACTAGCCCAGCGAAGAAGGTGTTTACTGGATTATTGAGTTCATGTGTAGTCAAATCATTAATTATGGAAGCAAGCATCGTTTCCAAACAGGACATCACATTCAAAACGATTATTGTGGGAAAACTGGTGAATCCTGTGGATGTGTTTGGAATTAAATGCGTGACCAGTATTGTACATTAACCACATAGGTTATTGCCACGTCCTGTTGACTGGGAATAGGAAAATGTATGCGGTCATCCCATCTATAAAACTAAGTTAAACTTATAGATGATATCCTTACACTTTGTAGATTTTAGGATGTGTGATCCAACGTTGATAAAAATACAATGAGTTGGCCGGAATTAAATAGAAAATACAAATACATACATTTTGCATAATACATCACCTAACTCGATGCCTGCTGAGTAAATGACTATTTATTGTTTGACGAGTATCGTTTATTTCATTCCTCTAAGGTATATATATATTTATAATTGTATTATAACATGCTTGAAGAATATGACATCACTAAGATTACGTGATATATTTTCGAGTCTGCCATATTTGCTTTACAGGCCGCTGTTTAAGACGACATTCTGATTTTCAGAAAAAAACAATAGGTGCACTTATATGATTATCACTGCCTATGTAATTACGATGTTATAACCCTTGTAATAGACACGTTGTGAATACTAAATTAGACGTGCAAAATGCGACGGCACAGTTGTGTTTTCAATTTTAGCAATATGTTGGATGTATTTACAACTTAAGTCGTAATAATGCTCGAAAGCATGTAATACTGAATAAAGTACTAAAATGCCATTTGACATTAAAGAAAACCAAGTATGCCTAGAACAAATTCAAAACTATTATATTTAACAAACTAATATAACATTTTTTAATTTCACAGCATTTTTGTGGATTCCAGATTACGAGTTTTAATGAAGACATCGTTCTTGTTTGATTTACAATTCATTTGTTTGTCGGAATTGCATATTGTTTCTATGCGTTCCATAGTACTTAGTGTTAGGTCGTGAACAACGAAACCATAGGAGAGCCACACAATTTTAATTAATGTGACAGGAAGTGCAACATGTAAACATGCAAGTTCTTTACACGATTAATCATACACTTCACACATTTCATACTATTAAGTGGCATTATCAATACTTTTTTGATCATTGCTAGTATAATTTTTATTTTGATAAATTATCGCCTCAGTCTATACGGTTATTCTTTTTAGGTATATCAATCATTTGCATTTTAGTATATAACTGTCACATAAACAATCGAGTAGGTAATTTGGATCTTTTACACCCAATATTGCTGCTTCTTCCTGTAAGTGCGCGATGATGATCTAAACTATCAACTATATGATGCTTTATTCTTAAATCATTTTGTAAAAAGAAGGGATGTAGAAGATGCGTGTTAGAAATTTCCGTTCATCGTGCCTCAAACAGTTGTAACAATGTTGCTCTGGTCTCCTTCCTACCATTGAGTAATTAAATAGTAATTAAATTGAATGCGTTCGTATTCCCTTTTGTGACTGTTTAATTTGAGTTGCAATGCTATGAGGTTAAATTTTATTTACACTTATATGTATCATGAATATTGCTGGGCCAAGTGTGAGGTTGAGCGCTCTATAACCGGTTTAAACCCCCAGTGCTTAGCATTGACCGTTCCAAGGCGGTGACCCGAGCTTTATTCTACTATGTGTATATGTTGTTTCGTTTTGTGCCGTACTGTACCGTTTTGGCAATTGGTTCCTTGCCACAAATAAAGGACCACGAAGGTGTGTATGATAGAAATGCAATAATGCTGCAGCTTCTGGAGTTTCACTTCTTTATATTCAATACTGCGTTTCATGGAACACTGCTTATACTCATCTAAAGACAATTAAATACTCTTAAAAATGTGTTAATGTTATACATACGCTGCCATTCTTTGGGTACGTTGTTAAAATTTTAAACTGTTTTGTGTTTAAAACTTTTAATTGAAACGGTTTCTTCCTGTAAAGCAAGTCCAACAAATTCGATAAAAATTATATTGAACATATAATCACCTTATCTTCAGACATATCTGGCGTTGTCGCGTACTATTGAAATAACCTTCCATCTCATCAACTTAATGTCTTGCTCATTGGTAGTATCAAACGTTGCCGAGTGCGTTCTGCACTAGGTTATTAAGTCTACGTCGTATAGCGATAGCTTTTCAGAACATCACACAAGCATCATATTAATAACGCTGTTGGACGTAGTTTCGATTTTGCTGAACGAAATTCATAGAAAGCAGATACGGATATTTATTTTGTGAAAGCTCTACGCATAACGAGGTTATGGCAACTGGTCATTTTCTTCAATATAGGACCTCGAAATCATAAGCATTTTTTTGTGACTGCTGACGCAACTGGCGTTTCAATTAGTCTGTATTTGACATTAAACAAAAACAATTCATTTAAATTGATGTAATAATTAAAACTAGTATACTGCAAATTTCTAGGTAAATTCCCCTCTTTAACACCGACAAAAAGCGCTCAACCTTGCCCCTTACACGACTCCAATACTAACAAAGGGAAAGGAAACCTTTTGGAATGTAGAATACGACTATGAGAAACACGTTAACATCATTTAACCAGCAATATAATGGTGACATGCTTTTTACTTATAATGGGGACGGATGAGAGCCATTATTTCTGACTCACATACAATGACAAAAAGACCGATGATAAGGAGGTAACGTAGCAGATGAGGCGGAATGTTTAGCCAATGATTTAACAGTCTTACAATCTTAATAATAAAGTTGAAAGTATAGTCAGTAAAGATATCGGATCTGCTTATGAATAACAATCATTTATTATATGCTTTCCGGTGGTTTATAGAGAAATATCAGTGACATAAAAATTACATTTAAAAATGGTATTTAAAACTGGTATTTTTTACGAAATGACGTCATTTTTAGGACGAAATGACGTCATTTTTACAGCAAAATTCTCCAGTTAATCTCTTTACAATGTAAATAAACGGTTGAAAAAAAAAACTTAAAATAATAAAAAAAGTTGGATTCGTTGGAATATCGATTTTAATTCACTCGTGATCATAGAAACAATATATTTTCTATGATCACTCGTGAAATAAAATCGATATTCCACCGAATACAACAAATATCCTCTATTCCATTGAGTAAGTTGTATTATGCAAACAAATCAGTCCCCGACAACCTCCGCCTATAACATATGAATTTGTAATGCTACATGTTTATATATACACGCACATGTGTATTAACAATTGGTCGATAAACTATTCACAAAATACATGAAAGACCCTGCCCAATACACATACAACCATAGTTAACATTTAAATAGATTACATGAAAACACTTTGAAACTTCCGCGATAATATTCGAATTGTCTGGGTGCGCTGTGAGATTTCACTACTTAAGAAAACTATAATTTGTAAACATACGTACAACTGAAGGGCCTTAGAATAATACACCTGGTTGGATAACAGGACTTCTTTCTGTTACTATTCGAACTAAAGTATAAGATGACAAATGCTTTGTCTGGCTTACTAGTGTATGACCATTTGTGTATATGTTACATTATTACGTATATGTATTACTTATAATTGCATAATATGATTAACGAAAGTATCTGTTGCATTTATATTAATTATGTATTCGCCAACAGAAAATACATCATGATATTATTAACATACATATTGTTCATACATAAAATGCTTAAACGATCTTGTTTAATATTCAATTGTGTACTAGCCGTATGCCGTCCAACGCATTTGCTTTTATATCCGTTTATAATTGAAACCCGAGTATGTCTGACATTGTGTTTCCTTTCAGACTGAGTTATGTTCTTCTGTATTAATTGTATGCTCTTTCACAGGAAGGTTAAAACAAAGGCGAATATGTTTCACAGCGGGGGTAAAAATGAAAGTGTCAACTTTTAGAAATGCTATTATATATGATATTAAACTTCTAGACAAACGCATGTGATCGCTTGAATAACAGCAAACACCGATATGAAAGAGGGTTTTGGCAGCGCAATTTTAACAAAAACTCCATACAAGAACAATACCCCGAAGTATTCAACTCGGTCAACTAGGAAAAGCACCAAAAATACAATACACAACATAGATAATAATGGGTTCGTGTTTATTATATATCAGGTTTATCATGCGAGGCTTAGAAAACAAAAAGCACGAGCCTTGGCGAGTGCTTTTTCGTTTTCGTGCCGAGCATGATAAACCTGATCTATGATTAACACTAACCTAGTATTCTATTTATCCCACTTCTTATTAGGTAAACCTTTGTTATGTAAACAAAATTTGTTAAACTGGATAATTTCGCTGGATTTATGAGGTCATTTTGTCAAAAAAATGACGTCATCTCGTGCCGTGGTTTATGGCAGAATTAAATCGACGGGGCTTTAATCAACCGAATTCGCTGTAAAAGTGGAATAAAATATGAAAAGTAAACACACGCTTCATGTCTGCGAGTGCTTAATTGTTTTAATTTAAAAAAAGAGGTTACTTTAAAGAAATATGCACTGCATTCGGTTTATGACGAAACCAAAAACGGTTGTTTTTGCCATACATATCAAGAATATGTTTACCTAGATGTCAAGTTATAACTTACTGCTTATGATAATGTAATGTCATGTTATTTTAGTTCAAATTTTAGCATTTTCATTATCCGTTTTGGACATACATAACATACATCGATAACTGAATAATATGTCACACCATTTTTTTTCAACAGAATGTACAATTGGTTCACACTTTATATTAACATGTCCATTTTTTACATAGATTGAATCAGTTTATAATGGTATAACAGGTACAGGAAACCCCGATAGACAAGCATGCCACCATACTACTATGATTAAGCCATTAAATCGTTTATATTTGGTATTGAAATCAATGTGTGTGCATGCCATCCAACTTGATTTGGGCAATTGTCTAGCACTTTTAGACAACCATGCAGTTCGAGGTGCTGTCTTTGAAAACCATTCCATTTACTGAAACCACATCTGATTCGGATGCAATTCGGGATTAAGGTCTACACAATAGATTATTATTTCTGGCAATATAATTGGGTTACCTAAGGTGAACTGCAATAGTTTCGGGTATCTATGGCATCTTTGTCGAAACCGAGTTGTCAGAATGACTGTGCATGTGAATTGCTTTATGTACTGTAGCGACACTATGTCTACATACAGAAAATGGACGGAAATGCATACGCAAACATTATATCCTATGAATTTGTAAACGCATCCCTTCCTTAGGCTGTTGGGTATGGAATTCACGGACAAAATATACCTGTATGTGCTTGTCTGTTTAGATGTGAAGAAAACATAATTATACATCAAAAGCTCCACATTTGAAATAGTCAAAAGATCTAAAATCGTGTTAAGTGTCAGTAGAAAAGATTTCAAATATCGATAACTGGTATTGAGTTTCCTTTCTACATGTGCTCCTTTTATATGAATATTGGAATGACTATTCTCCTTGATTGCTTATTACCAAATACGTTGACCGAGTCCCCCGTGTTTGTTTTAATATTGAGATGGGACAACACATGATTTGAAGCTTAGAAAATAATTGTTTAATATGTAGTCAATGCTGTATGGAACACCTTATTCCCTTAATTATCAGATTCCCCAAACAAGTATGTGTTATTTATATCGATTGAAATATATATGCCCATTGAGATGTTTGCTGGGACTTATCACCACTTTAATTGTTTCACTACATGGCTTTGTCATGTAATCTGAATAGCCGTGTCCCTGGAACTTGGCTTCCAAAAGAATAGGAGAAGCAATTGAATTGGCCTCATATCATAAGACGTATGCAGTGGAGTAATGAGAATTATATCCACGATCTAGGACAACAAACACAGTAATTGTAGGTACTCTTCGGCCGTTGAAATTTTGTTTGGACAAAACGTTCGTTACAGCTCACATGACTCAGCTTTTCTTTTGGTATATGCCTTTTTGGCGATTGAATACACGTATTATAGATGCAATCTTGCGCGTAGGTTTCAACTGAGATGTCGTTACATGTATAATGAAGCCCAGATTCACAAGAAGGTGTTATACATTTCTCAAATCTTAAAGGATGCCTATCCTGATTGCATCTAACCCTAGCAACTCGTGTAGTTACATCAAATGTTTCAGACTTTGCTGACGCACATTGTGAACATTTCCTCGGAGCTAATTGGCGTCCAAAAGCCATAGGTCGAAATTTGTAGACTTGATTTCCAATGCAAAAAACCTCAAATACATTGTGTGGATTAGAAATATTTGGAAATGTAGGCAAGCATCATGGGATCGAAAGAGATATCGCCTAATCCTCTTTTTGAACCCGATTGAGAACTGATTTTAATGTTTTCATGATAAAGTTTATTGTCCTTAGATACACGTTTTAATGGCTTTAAATTGATTATTGATTTAATTTTCCCCCTTTTCTTTTGACCAGGACAAATGTATTGATAAAACATAGATTCAGATTTTGATATACTGGTTTTAAGGTGTTATTTCTTATCAATAAATCTGCCCTTTTTTGCAGAATTAACATATTTGTTCGAGATAATGTCGTTTCGACTATGAATTTGAATTGCGGAATGGTCTGAAGCTCCGTTTTGTAAACAACTCGTATTATTGGTCAAACCCACTGATTGGTTGGAATATATTGCTTAATAATTAGTTTAGTCTTCCACCCACTGGTGTCTCAGGATTTGCCAAGAGTTTGTCACTTGTTAGTAATTTTGTGTTTGAAAATTTCTACTTACCGTATCAGCAAGTTTCGCAGAAGAGCTCTTTGGAAAACGGGGATTAAATGGAACTGCACATGCCGACTTGTACTGTGGTCGCACAACACCGGATATTTACTGCGGTATATAATGGATGTTTTGTAACCAGGTTAAGACGAATGGTATTACGTATGGTTTATTTTTAGCGGATTGTTTACATTTAAGTAGTAATAATATCCGTACGTATATTTCGCTAGGGGGAGTATAAATCATGAAGTAAAAATATCATAAATGCCATCATAACGCATAGGCAAAGGCATTACCACATCTTATTGAGCCATCACAATGGAATGATTGAATTAAACGTCATGTTTAAGAATGTTAACTTGCGCGATGTCGTTGACACTCTAGTACTGATAACATGATTTTTAAGAGGTTGACACATACGCGTATCCTCGAAACAGTATACGTAAAGCATTATGGTCAAATCCCTTTTAATATTTAAATTCAATATATGTATCAATATTTTTAGACAGCTGTTTGTTTTGAATTAAAAAATGTCAACTATTAACATTGTCTTGCTAGTTTTGATTATTTGTGCTGTTATAAGGCTGTTATTAGGCATTTTGTCAAACGAACCACCAATTTGCATTTCATTTTTATAATTTAAAAGACTGACATACGTGGCAACATGTATATCCCATTAAGGATTGTTAGCTCAAACGTGGTAAGCATGTTCAATGAGAAATGGTTGAAGGCTAGAGAAGTTTTCAGATGTATTGTATTGGCTATAAATGTATCGGTTGAATAAAGTAATATCTCTTTAATAGCCTCATAAGTACATTCCGAAACGGCTGCTAAATGCGCCAGCCGTGTGATCCAGAGCCCACAAGGGAACAAGATGCGAATCCAGGCGGAAGCGAATTGTATATCCCGGTAGTGTTAAATATAATTTATATAGTGTTGATACGAATATTTGAATATTTTAGACTCTATGATATAATCCGAACATTTCTTAAAATAGTCCGTCAAGTGCATGTTTAAAAAAAAACTCTCAAATTAATTCATATCTGAAGTCCGATAGTACCTGTATGATGTTCTGATCATTAACTGCTATCGGAAATATCACGTTTCTGAGGCACCAACCGTAATGCAATAGGCCATTCATCATAGCACTTAATATTAAACGAAATGACATGTATAATATGCACCTAAGAAAAACTGCTGTATTTTGTATTTAAACATCACAATATTTGCATTTTATATTTTTTAATTATAATAGTATGTTGTTTTCAATGTATTCCAACACACGCTGTTGATAATGCGTTTGCTTTCTACAGACGCTATTATGCGAGACAGTTCAGAAGCGGGTTAGAAAGATATATTTCTTCCATAGGGAGATATAATTGCTTCTAATGAATAAACACATCTTCCTTTAAACTAAATATATATTCATTAGGAGTCTTCCCTAAGAGTAAATAAATCTTCCTTCGGAAGAAATCATGACTTAAGAGCCTAATGGTACGCCGAAATTGAGATCTGAATTATAATTGTAGTTAGTGCGCTAGGTTACGTTAAAATCGCTGGAATCAGTATGGACACTTATGCTTGTAAATGTTTTCTATTTCGAGACGTTTCAGTTGATTAACTATTCATTACATAGTATCCCGTTGTTGTCATAAACTACTTCGGTTAATTAATACTGAAAGCTGATGCCAACATTAATATGTCTAGACATATTAACTAAACATACTAATATTGCACGTCTGTCGTCGTCCTTAAATTAGTAATGACAGCCTTTCAATAAACAAAATATAACGTTATTCTATCTAGTCTCTCGTTTTGATTCTTAAGGCACTTAAATAGAAATAGGGTGCTTAAATCCATAGTTCGTGTTGTCACACACGGTTATCTTAATAGATACTGCGATGGCATTAATTACGATGTTATGACTAATATTTTTTTACATTGTATGGTAGTCCATGACGCTATCTATAGTGCACACAATTTGGTTTCACCATTGTTCATTTGATAAGTAATTGTGTTTCACAACGAGTATATATATGCACGCGCTAACCACGTTAAGATATTCTTCATCAGTCTTGCTTTAAGGAAACCAATTAAAACCAATTAAAACGATTATATGTTTCTTACATTTTCTGAATTCAGATACGTATCGATAGTGGTCGCTTTTGATACAGGTATGTGTATATAATAAATGAATTTATCGATAGTTGCAAAATCTTACCGAGGATTTGCTTCATTTTACATGTATTTGAAATCTCCAAAATTCACATATCAATTATCACCAATACGATAATCGAATAATAAATCCAATTCAAAGTTGGTGTATTCGAACTATTTTTTTTATATTGTATAATTTGATATACAGGCTGTTACAGAATATGTTTAATACTGTATTTGAACAGCAGGCACATGGTCAAATCTCTGATAAAACGAGTCGCCTGTCAGTAATTAAATGTAAACGACCTTGCAAACATTCTAATATATTGAGAGAACGACAATTATTAATCCCAAGTAAGGATCTAAACTGAAATATCATTGACAATGATTATTAATTGTGAAACATCTACATCACATTTCTATAATCGGAGACATTTCAGACATTATGTTTTCACTCAAGATTGCTTTGTTTCATCTTATGAAATAATTAGAAAACATTGTCATGAGCAATTATCCGCAAATATTCAATATAGGAAAAGTGGATTTTAATAGTATACGTCCATGTTTATTCTTTGAATGTGTCTTCAAATATTCAATATATGCACATTAAATTACAATTGATCAAACACCGAACATAGTGCACATATTAGTATCGGCGTAATAACAGTTCATAAAAAAATGATGTTTGTATTATGTAAATAAACAGTGTGTGGAGAAAAATGATATATGTGCCACTATATTGATTTATCATTACTCTACAAAACAACCTATCTTCCTGGCATGACATACACATGTAAATATACAAATCTGTATCGTGTCAATAATTCCTAAATACTAGACTAATGCATTGCACACATACATTTGTTGTTTGTGAATTGTTAACATATTACTAATAATACTGTAAGATAAAAAAATCGTCTATAAGTAAAAGTGAATTGCTGTTTAGATGCGATGAAAAATCGTTATAATTATACAATACCATTGAGACGAGGAATGGTGACCTCGTTAATGTAAGCATCTTACATGCAATCTTTGTTATTTGTGCAGGTGCACAAACGTAGTTTTTTTTTCTAACATATGAACAATTCAAGTAATTGTAGCCTCCAATACGGTTAAGGTTGAGATATCCGAATATAGCAGCCGAATAACATTTGAGGGTAGTCCGTTCATTTAAAACGGTTATGTTTCTGTCTAATTTACAATACACGCCCTTCCCAGATATGTGAAGATAGTTTTAAAAGCATCAACAAATACGAAAGTAAGCAGCATTTTGAATTGAGGCGACAATAGCTAATGAAATAAAACAATACATTATTGTTTTAAATATAATATGAATGGTAAAACATACGCTGTAAATCATGATATTGATACACTATTTAAATGTAATTCGCATTGTGATCCATTTGTGTAAAACGGTTTTGACTGATTACACCCTCCTTATTACTATCGGAATCTTTGGGTTTGTATAAACATCGTTGATGATAATAACTGTATGGTTTTGATACATGTTCATAATGACATGTATATTTATATATCGTAATGCTCTTTTTAAATTGCTTGACATAAAACATCAAACATTATTTGTACGAGAATTTCGATCCCGAAATTGATTCTGAAATGTCAAGAGTTCTATATACATACTCGTACTCTATTTACATTGGTGTAACAGCTGATAATAACACCAAACAATTTCCCATAATTATTTGTTTTCCAACTCAAATGCTTTCTTCCATTCAGCACTTGTTGTCCCTTTTAATTGGGCAAGATTGAATATTATTAAACAAAGCTTGCATCGTAAGCACTGAAACAAAAAAACACATTTCTACAATATGTAATGCCACGACAAGCCGTCTGCGTTTTTCATGTTCGTTTAAATTACGTTATGTATATCGGAAACGCTTTACCGTCTGCGTTTAAGTGAGACCCCAAACAGTATGTTTTATATTCGAGCACACGAATATATTTATTGAAGGCATATAGTTTAAGATCTGAACAAAGTACAAACTGTTCGTTGACTTGACATTTCTTTGGAGATAAACAAATGGTTTTAGTATCACAGATATGTTTTTAGGGGCTTTTACGCACGGTCTTTCAACCGGCATTTCACATGTGAACACGGATCATACAGCATTTAACTATCTGCTATATGGCAATTTGTATGACGACGAGAACATGGAACCGTTTTTTATATTTAAGAAACACATTCAAACTATTATACAAATATTTTCATTACAATATAACGTTCTCAAACTCAACTTAGCCATGCGTATATATTGGAACGTCTACCTGTTTTATTAACGAAGAGCACTTACTTGTATCGGTTAATTATACTTGTTGAATATAATCCAGTTGTCCATCGTTAGATAACTGATCCGTGTAATTCCAGAACAAATACAGGTTGTAAAAAGACATGAGAATTTGATTATTTAATCATGTTTATGGTTAGTGTCGTGTAATGTGTACTTTCAATCATTGAATCAGCTATTGATTGCTTTCTTTTAATTACAGACCAGCGGGCGGCACTAAGCATGTAACTCCAGGTAATGTTTCCGGTGTTTCATTACTTCCTTTATTGACGGTTGTTTTCTACGAGTAACATTACGATCAAAGATAATGTTCGCCCTAATAAAACTGTCCAAGTTGTTGCACAGTGAGTGTTGACGAAAATACAACCATCAAAATAAAGTCAACGTTACATGTCTAGATGAGTCCTTAGTTTCATGTTTGTATGTACATATGATCATATAATTAAATTGTTATTGCAAATTATCTGCATTGCCGCAAGTTTCGTACAATATTTTAACTGGGAAGCTACAAACCTCGCACATATGGATTAATAAACCTAACCATTCTTTTTATTAGGTGTATTGCTCATGCAACAAGTATAGTAAACACTCACAACAAACAACATGCCAAACAATATGACACTAATTTTCTTGTGGATTCCGTAGTAGACATCGCATGGTCATGCATATATGATGCTTATTTTGTGTTTGTATGTATAAAACTTATTCTTTGTAACGAATAACATGCATCACGAAACTGGTACTGTAAAGTTTGTTTTCCCATGGAGGGAATGCGTGAGATGTTTCGGATAGTAAAGCAATGGCTACACCATATATTTCCCAATAATTGTCTTCACACATTGTTTCCGTATAATCCAACAGATTATGTTGATACGTAATTCAATAGTATATTATTGCATCATTAAAGATATAGTTTAATTTAAATGCATTTTCAGTTGTCATATTGTGTACTTGGGTTCATACTTGCCAAATCAACATGTAGTACTCGAAATACAAAATAGTGTTATTGTAAGTAATTTCATACATCCCCAAAATGTTATTTCAACATGTAATGAAATTCGTGTTCTGTTCGTGGTTTTGTTTTTTTATCAGTTGACAATACATATAACATATGTATTTTACCTATATTTAAGGCATTGCTTTCATGACTAATACTTAAAATAATTGTATTTACCAGTCTCCGAAAACTATAACCTCACCAAGGTTATGACAAAGAATGAATTGACAAACACACCGAGTGACTTCTTCTACTTTTGCATACGATTATATGAATTCTTAATAGTACAGAAGAAAAATAGTCTGCCACACCAAAAGATGTCTGTTATAAATCATATGGTTTAATTAAAAGTATATTATATATTAAATTCATATGACAGGAAACAGCAATTACCGGATAGTATATTAAGAAATAAAGAGACACTTTATTAAGGCACATGCCTCCTGTATATCTATCCAATAACAAGACACTTTATTGAGGCACATGCCTCCAGTATATCTTTCCAATAACAAGACACTTTATTGAGGCACATGCCTCCTGTATATCTATCCAATAACAAGACACTTTATTGAGGCACATGCCTCCTGTCTATCTATCCAATGACACTTTATTGAGGCGCATGCCTCCTGTATATCTATCCAATATGATACAAGTATAATTACTGTTTGCAGCCTGTGTACACGTCTCATTGTATAATTTCTGTTTGCAGCCTGTGTACACATCTCATTGTATAATTACTGTTTGCAGCCTGTGTACACGTCTCATTGTATAATTACTGTTTGCAGCCTGTGCACACGTATCATTGTATAATATTATTGTATTTTATTTCTATATTGTGTGAAAGTACTTGATAACTTTCAATTCGAATAAACGAACTACACAAACGCGAACAAAACAGAAATGCAAACTGTAAAATGTCAATATTTTTCATCTTTCATGGCTGACAACTGTTTGACAAAAGTATGGTATTTTTATATATAGCACATTCACTCTCTTCCTTATACTTTCTTATAGTTATGCATTGAAATTGTCAAGATTCTATTATCCATCATTACAAAACCCAACAATTAAAAACCATTTGTTTTAATATTTAATATAAAACTTCAATGGGCAATCACAACTATCGCTTGATTATAATTTAAATACATTATATTCTATTACGGTTGGGTGCATTTAATGGCCAATTGTTTTATTTATAAATTAACCTTTTATGAAAAACAAACTCGACGACACTAAATGACATGGATAAGACAGCTCATTCATACTCAGCACGTGCTTGTGTGACTTAGATTACAACTTCCACCAAATGTTCAACACAAAATGGCAAAACTGTGGGTAAACTGATATTAACCCATTTATGCCTAGTGGACTCTCCCATCCTTCTAAATTGGATCAATTTATTTCCAAAATTAGGGATATCTAGTATATTTTTTTTTTATATTTAGAATATTTCCTACAGAAATTCCTTTAAGCAAACATAGCAGACCTTGATGAGACGCCGCATTATGCGGCGTCTCATCTGGGTCTACGCTGTCCGCCAAGGCCTTTTTTCTAGAAGCAAGGCATAAATGGGTTAGAGAAAGTGAAACGCAAGCATTAAATAAAATTTGCACTTTTATTTAATCTCAGTTTTCCGGTTCTAATCTGTCGGCTTTTTTAACATTTTTAAGATAGTTGTAAAAACGTTCGTAAATCGCATATAACACTTTCGTTTTTCTCATTCATATGTTAGTCAAATTTTAGATAGTTAACGCACTTCGCTATGTATCCGGTAAATACTAGTTACGTGGTGCATTAAATGATGGGCATTAAAACGGATATTATGTTCATCAACAAGTTCATTCTTTCAACTTCGTTTTTATATTGGTAAATAATTGTTACACATTAAAAAATGATCAAATTGCACTTATTGAAAGACGGCCAAATATCTTAATACACGTTAGTTTCGTTTTTGTGTATGTCTTTTTCTCATATCGCGCGTCGGTATGAGTATCGTGCGTCGTGATCGGTGGAGTTAAATTCGACAATACACAATTGCATGATATTTGCGTAATGAACGAGGCCCTCAATATTCTATTCGACATACGACACGCGACAGTAAGTACTAGCTAGACTCAAATGTCGATGCACTATTTCTTTTCAAATACAACCGAGCAATGAGACGAACAAATACCCGTCATATTTCGTTATTTGTTTTCGAGTGTCGTTGTAAATTGTTAAGTGTAGAAACGCGCGTCGCATGGATTGTTATCAATGGGCTATTATGACAATCAATATGGCACATGTCACAAAACGGATTCCAAAATCCATATGGCACAAAACGAATACTGCAATACAGGCGTTAGAACTATTTTGGACGCTATATGAGTAATCGCCCCGTTTTCTGAATTATCGATGCAAAACGTTACCAATGCTTTATGATTGATTTTTAATAAGGTTTTTAATGATAATTATCAATGAATCTTTGGTTATGTATTTACAGTTAAATTTTTAACTTTCTGCAAAATTGCATTTAATTATCTCGTAATATCGTAAATATGAAACCATAATTATAGTCTCTTCAAAGTATCATAGATAATAGAAAAGCTTTGCTGGATTAAAGAACATGTATTATATAATAAATATTGACTCAACAACGTTTTACAAAACAAAAAATATCGTAAAACATAAGAAACAGACCAGGTAAATAAGGATAATCAATTTGTATAAGATGAAAATGTATTCATTCGTTGGTTATTGTTCAAGAAAAAGGATCAAGAAAAGCAAATTGAAAGTAAAATGTTGCATCGTAAAATTGTCTTACGAAAGCCTTGATGACAAAAGTTCGTATTTGCGCTTAGTATTTTGTCCTTACGCAAGAATGGCTCAAGTAGATTGCTATGTTGTAAATCAATCAAAATGGGCATTCTATATTCAGACAAATCGTAGGGACTGTAATAAAGTATTGATCATTGCTGGTTAAAGGCAATCCTTTACGACATTTACTTGAATGAAAACATTCATAAAACGTTATCAGACATTGTTAGAGTGCCTTGTTATTTTATTTCTATATTCATTCTAAGCATGAAGCGTTACTTTGTGAAAAACCACTTTACTTGAAAGCTTGTACGTTGAAATATCGGAACTCGTACTAGCGAGATAGCCGAGAGCGATTCTTTAATACTATATCAGGGTATGCGTTTCTAAAACATTTTTGGTTTATTTCATACGGGAATACATTAACAGATGAATGTATGTGGTGCGTTTATTGAAGTGCAGAACTTGTATCGAAATCTCACTGCCAAAAACATGCGGGTGCCTGTACTTAAGCGAATATGTGTTTCTTAGAAGTTGCATAGGATATCTTATTTATTCCAAATTTTGAAAGATGACATATTCATCTTCAAATCGATATTATTATCTTAAACAATAAAAATAATGGAAGGATAGAACATGCCTTTAGAGTTATCCATTTCATAATGGGACCATATCGGATTGGATTAAACGTAAACTCGCATTTAAGTAAACCAGGTACCAGGTCACCAAAGTGCACTTTTACAAAAAAAACTAACTATCAAGCCTGTTATCTCATTGATTGAATACTTACTTTTTGTGGTAAAACATTTAATTAGTTTCATTATGTATGTGTTCTACGATTTTCCAAGTTAACAACGATGTTGTCGAGTAAAGTTAAATAAATAAAAAGCTATGGAGATCCGCCTTTTCCCTCGTACTGCTCATCCGATCGTGTTTTAAGAAACCGAGTGTGAGCTAGCGCTGCCAACGTATTCCAAATACAGAAAACACAAGCCAGATGGCTTATCCTGTGTCCTACTCAAATGCGTTTTGGGGTCGTTTCTACTGATCGGATCAACCTTAAATTGTGTAAATCTGAAACAAATAGGTTTATAGTTATGAAGATGCGTTGTCACCATGATCTCACTTTTTTTAGTTTCTTTTAAGGTTACATTGCACTAAAGTATAGTTTGTGGAACTTTCTCCTGTACCTTAATCGTACGATTATCTATTATCTGTGTACATGTGTTATTTATCTCATCCTCCAATATGTATTATCTAAATGAATGATATGCGTAAGGGTTATTTCTGCCTGCCGAGCAGTTTTCTTTGAATTAAAAAAGACTAAGATAATGATATTTGTGTGATGTATTTTAAAATGTATTGAGTATTTTGTTGTATAACTCATTTATAGAAATATGTTTACTGTAAACATATTTGAACATGCATTACGTTTGTATTACACTTACGTGAGGTTTTGATTGCAAAATCTTCCCTTCAAATACCAAATTATGAAGATACAGCTTTACTGGTTTAAAGATAGACATTGACTAGTTAATGTATAAAGTGACACATCATATTAAGAACGTCATGTTTTGTTTACGTTTTCAAGTATTATCGATGTATCACAAACGTTCTCAAACGTGACAATATTGTCGTTAAAACTAAGGTACGTATTCAATCAACTATTGGTGAGCTTAACTATGGACATCACTATTAGTTGTCAACCATTAATCATTGTTTATATGCTGTGTGGGTAGTTTTGTGACATTGTCCGAAAAGCGTTCATATTATTATCTTCCAAATGTTCGCCCTTACATGTATGCTCTTTTTAAATTAGTTTTACTAAACTAGAACTCATTGTAGGAAGAAATCTCGTGACCTATACCCCATCTTGTATACGGATTGTACAATATTCGTCAACAATCCGTATGTGCACATTCCCGAGCCTGCTTATTAAAAAAATAGGTTCTGTGTTCTTTGATCGAGTTGTGCGCAACAAATACATAAAGAACACAACAACAACAATCGTTATAGGGAAAACATGCTCAGTCTGTGTGTGTTATGAAGCGGAACTTCCATCGCAATAATTACTTTCCCTTACTCATTAAATTGTATCGGTACATTTGAAATCTGAATTAAGGAAAGAAGGATACATGCATTATAAGGCCTGTAAATAGACAAGGTGTGGAGTTTGTTCCTGAGCACTATGACCAGCGGGATCGCATCACCATACACGAACGTTTCATTAGGTTGTTAGCTACGGCTTCATAACAGGTGATGTACTAAATGCCAAAATAAGTCACGATTGACAGGGTTCAGATGCATTAACTTACCTCTCCGATGTGCTAGGGTTTCTTGTTGAAGAAACAATACCATTTTGACAAAAACCATTGCATGTTGCCAACGCACTCTACAAAAGTATACTAATACTTTGCAAAACGTTCTGCTCGTGATGGAGCATCTGTAGAATTATGGCAGTAATTGTAATGTAACGTTCATATAATTGAAATAATTATGCAAAATGTTTCCTATTTTGAGACGCTTCAGTTCCTCCTTTTGTTCTCCATTTTCCCGTCATTTGAAAGTTCGAAAAATTATAATCTTGAGATCTAATAATACGTTAAATATGTTAAGACATCGGTGAAAAGAACAATACAACAAATTATTCTCTCCGCGAATTGCATCGTATTGCATGTGTTAATACAAATCTAGTTATTGTATCTATAAGGTCAAAACAAAATAGTCTTGGTTCAGGGAACATGGTCAGAAAAAAATGTAGGAGGGTAGGTAGGTTTTTTATTTATTTTATTTTTTATTAATTTTTTACCAGTCGACTGATTTCAGGGTGAAAAAGGGTCAGTTTATGCACCCATGATTGTTTAAACACTGACCAAATGATTAATCAGGCCATTTACTGTCTATTTTGGGGAAAAAGCACCTAGCGAAATGGGGATTTTTCGAGTCGCGAAATCTTCCAAAATGAGAAGAATTTTCATCGACAAAAGAATTATTTAGGCAGAGGGTTATACAGCCATTTTGGATACAAATCATATAAATTATGGCTATATATTTTGTAGGTTGTTTAAAAAATAAAATTGAGCTAAAGAATCTAATAATCATAAGTCATAAGACACTTCTTTCTAAAAAAAAAAGGGGGGTATACTGACAATAATTTTTACTAATATTTGGTTAGAAAAAAAAACGGTTTTAGCTTTTGTA
>VMBQ01000779.1:370090-515193 GCA_007657795.1 Dreissena rostriformis
TATATATATATATATATATATATATATAATTATATACGTTTATTTGCCTATACGTATACGTCCCCTTTTGATTCCTTAATACAGTAGTCACGGATATTTGTAAAAAGGAACTTTCTTTTATACAGAAATTCACAAGAAAAGTAGATAGAAACATCATCGTAATACGCGATGTGTCCCCCGCGTAAGTTTTAATAGTGTACGAAATTACCGCTTAGCCAGGTGTCAAACAATAGTAAATGAAACAAGGATTGATGACCATAGTAATAACTAGCGTATCACATTGTAATTTTGTTCTGTATTAGTGGGCAAGAGAGTGTAGCTTGTTTTTTAATATGAACGACTGAAACTTATCTTATCTTCACTTAGGAACACTCTTTGTTTGCAATGGCATAAAGCAGACTATGAAACTCCGCAAACTATCAGGATAATACTAGTCATTCGTGTTTTTATCCACTTCTTTCATTACAGAACAACATTATTGTCGACATTATTCTTCTTTAACATGCATATATACAGTGCTTATTGTCTGTCATTTAATTGAATAAAACACAGTAACAGATTTCGTTGATAAGCCAGTATCAATCGATGAATGAATGATCCTTGTAATACGAGGCCGTTAATATAGATAAAACAATATTATATTTTTATTATTTGACCGTGTGTATGTGTAAGGTTTTGGTGTATGCGATGTTCTGTATTGTGTTGCCAAATGACCGCTTATCTTGAATTAATGTCTAGTGAATACTAAAAAAAAATGTATTTCAAAGTTATGTTAATAAATATCGAACAATATATTTGTTTTGCGTGCACGCATTAGCCACTAAGCAGTAACAAAATATATTATCGACTAACGTACATGCTGTTTTGCAGTTGTTTTTGAAACCAGTTATGTTGCTTATTATACTTATCTCTTGGATTCTGTGTTTCATTATTCCAAAATTTCATCGCTTATACTGACCTCAACGCTTGTGATACTCACGTTGTAATTACTATACAGATAAATTGCAATACGTAATGTCTATTTATAGGATAAAAATACATAAAGACACGATAGAGACACGATATTTGCATCAAACAACTGCACATCAATGCATGTTATTGATATAATTATGTAATAATTTAAAATAAGCCTTAGTGCGTTTTATTTTAATTCAAATTCACTAAATATTCATGGAATTTGCATAACGTCTGTCATTCGTTGATGGGCGATGATGAAATCTATGGTAAACTCGTGTACGACAAAATGCCAAAAGTTTCTGAGCATCCAATCAATGATTATTATTTAACTACAATTTTGTTGCTTTTCTGTGATTGTCGCAAGATGTGGTTTATCGCTTTCAGCTTTCTGTAGGACGGTAAGCGATTGGCAAAATATCTTGGACATTCTGTAGGACGGTAAGCGATTGGCGACATATCTTGGACATTTAGTATTGATTGTAATTTATTTTTGCATAAGATATACGTGGGTTAATGCTAGTTATTAATGCATGATTTTAAACCTACAAGTGGTGTCTCAATTAAGATATGATATAAGAACAACAAATAAACAAAATAGCACAGCAAATCTTATTCAGAATGAACAATACAGATATAAGTCTTACACATGTTGACGTTTAAGCATTGAACACAAGTTAAACATGTTTCAAATATGTTGTTTCTGGTATATAACGGACATTTAAACCGTAAAACTGCCAGTTTGTTTCACTACTGCAGGTATTATAAATGCCAAATTACAATATTGATTTAAAATCTAAAAACAATTTTCCATAATTTTTTAATGTTAACAAGTTTAGTAATTAATCAATTTAACATAAAAGATAATCACAGGCAATTACTCTTTCAGTGCGGATATAAATATACAACTGTTGTTCCAATTTCAATAATAAACAATGCACAGTTGTAATACCATATAACGGAATGTTTTATTACAATATTGAACTATCAATCTCGTAATTCAGGTCGAACTTTTTCAGTGAAATTGTTCATATGTTGGTATTACATTGATTGAATGGAAAGTGAGTTGTGAATATACATATACCCTTCAGATATTCCTTAACAACCGTTAAAATTACAGATCGTTAGACTCCAATTTGTATTATGTATGTTCGCAGAGATGACATTCAAGGAGTGCAATGCAATAAATCAATCAATCTGTATAATATATATTCATGAAAGTCATTTGACATTCATCCCTGCTAACGCGGAACACGTTTTGTGGCTGCAATAGACGTGTCGTTACAGAAACATACACATCCATAATGTTGCTCGATGCATCTCGTCTCTATATGATTTTTAACACCACACAATATTGCAAACTTACCAATTTGGCCGCTATACGAATAATGTAAATCAAATGTAAATATAAATAATAGGCTTATTCCGCAGGTGAGTGGAAAAAACACACAGATATGTGAAAACCAAACAAATTTGACCTATTTTAAATCCTTTTAAATCACACACCGTATCAACCGATATAATTAGTGGTTTACAAGGGTCAATGTTGTTTCCACAGATCGAAATTGTGGGGATCCAGATAGCACAATTTTGTATAAATCAAATATTTAAATTATAATAAAGAGATAAACTGTGTTTATATCATAAGACCGTTTATTTCAAACATCTTCCCCGTACACTACATAACATACTGCACATTTTAAAACTGAGTATATTATTTAAAACAATACGATCGTGATCAAATGTCATTACAAACTTTAGGTATAAATAAGATAGCTTTGTTTTAAAAATGGTTGCTAGAATGTTTTTGTCCGCAACGTTGATTAGCCGTGATTGCGGTGAATTTGATTACTTATTGAACACTAATTGTGTTAACAAATTTACAAGTTAATTCTAACAAACAAATTATAGCAAGATAATTGGTGTCCTTGAGTAAATACCATTAATAACCGCTCTTAAAAGTCATGTTTATTTTGCCATTACATCGTAATTTGCCTATCCTAAATCTTCCAAACGCATTTATCAGAATCGAGCATGCGCACTCTGTGTTTGTGCCGCTTGCTATACGCAGTTATCAGAATCGAGCATGCGCTCTCTGTGTTTTTGTCGTTCGCTATACGTAGTTATCAGAATCGAGCATGCGCACTCTGTGTTTGTGTCGTTCGCTATACGCAGTTATCAGAATCGAGCATGCGCACTCTGTGTTTGTGTCGTTCGCTATACGCAGTTATCAGAATCGTTCATGCGCACGTTGTGTTTGTGTCGTTCGCTATACGCAGTTATCAGAATCGTTCATGCGCACTCTGTGTTTGTGCCGTTTGCTATACGCATTTATCAGAATCGTTCATGCGCACTCTGTGTTTGTGTCGTTCGCTATACGCAGTTATCAGAATCGTTTATGCGCACTCTGTGTTTGTGTCGTTCGCTATGTAATGACGATATTACAGTACAAGTGGACATAGTGTTAACCCGTATTTCTATAATTTCTTTAAACAAATATTTATTTCATTAAAAGCAGCATTTGTTTCGTTATTTTCCTTATAATATTTTTTTATCGAGTCATTAACGCCTCACATTTCAAAAGTTTCAAAGTTGTATTTTACATTTAATTCGTCAACTCGCATTGTATAATGGAGGTCATTGTCCGAACAATTAAACAATTAGACATAAATCAACATTCATAGTTTTTTACAAGCTAAAATCATATATTTTGATATTATAAACATGTGATACCTTTTAATATTATTTATGCTTTTGAAACACCTATTTGTTTTAGAATAGGTTATAGCGCCTACTACCAATCAAAATAGAGCGAGTGCGCCAAGTTTCGGCTGCAAAAAATTAGCTCTGATAAAACGTTGGATTTAAGTGATTATTTGGACTTGTAGAATCTGGATTTTCGTCACAGTCTTACATGAACACATAGCTAAGTACTATTTGCTTATTTGTAGTTTGTTTTTTCATTTTAATTAGTAAATTAATTCGATACAAATAGTCTCATAAATATTGTGTATATAACTTTATACGTTGTACATAAATTGTTACCTTTTAGTGAGCGAAAAATCATGGGATTATGTCGTTCATTCAGTACAATAGAGATCAATTATTGCATTGTGCAGGTGTGGATAGAAAATTGATAAAACCGGACAATGAAACTCTGTCACTATTGAAATCATACGGTATTCTGAAATACAGAGGCGCCCGGGGCGGTAAACATAAGCTGAAACGAAATCATGACATAAACCAGGGTGTTCACTTGGAGAATATTAAATTATTATCAAGAGTAATTCCTACAATAACCAGTAACTTGACAAATACAGCAAAACCTCAGCAAACCGCCCAAAAGACGACCATTCATGATAACCTTATAAAAGTCAAAATTGAAGCTAAAATCGTCGTAAGCGGGCAGAAAAACATCAAAATATGCAACATAAATCCTAGATCTGTAAAAAACAAGACCCTGTCTCTCAACCATTTTATATCAACTAATGAGTTTGATCTTGTAGCCATAACAGAAACCTGGCTTGGCACATCGACAGATAAAACCTGCTTTACCGAGCTCTTATCTGAAGGCTACCAAATAAAACATGTACCTCGTCCCAGTGGTCGCCGTGGGGGCGGAGTTGCTTTAATACACAAGACTAGCATTGAAATAAAAGTCCTGACTTCAACTAAAGACAAACAATTCACTACCTTTGAACACATGGACTGTAGTGTAAAGATTAAAGACTACTCTCTACGATTGGCAGTAATCTACAGACCACCTCCATCAAACAACAATGGCTTGAAATCAAGTACTTTCTTAGAGGAAGAATGGTCCCAGTTTTTATCAAAATATGCAACAACAGATAAAAACATCATTTTGACCGGCGATCTAAATTTCCACCTTGACGATCCGTCTGATAAAGATACTCTAAAATTCAATAACATACTCCATTCTTTTGGTATGATGCAGCATGTAAAAGAGCCAACACACGTACGAGGACACACTCTGGACGTTGTGATCACCAGGGACACTGTGGATACGGTATTCAACGTAGTTGTTACCGATCCTGGACTTTCAGTCAGCTCAGGAAACATTTCTAAAGACCACTATGCCGTCATCTTCAATGCAAGAGCATCAAAACCAGCTCCGGTAAGAAAAACTGTAACCTTTCGGAAACTACGAGAGATCAATATTGAAAAATTTAAACAGGATATCACAGAGTCAGAAATACAATTTGAAAATATACATGACCCTGAAACCCTTGTCCAAACTTATGATACAAAACTTTCAGCTTTGGTAGACAAACATGCTCCACTAAGAACAAAATCTATAACCCTGCGGCCGACTTGCCCGTGGTACACAGATGAGCTTCATGAAGCTAAACATATCAAACGAAATTTGGAAAGAAAATGGCTAAAATCGAGACTCACTATTGATCATGAAATTTATAGAAACCACTGCGCCAAAATGAACAAAATGTTGAAAAAAGCACGCGTAGATTTTTATTCAGATAAAGTAACATCCTGTGGCCGTGATCAAAAGAGCATGCACAAAATCACAAAACACTTACTAGATGGCCCATCTGAAATAGCTCTCCCGTCTGGCAAAGCATCCGATGAGTTAGCACAAGATTTCAATGATTTTTTCATAAATAAAGTTAAAGGTATCAGAAAAGATATTTCTGAACATGCCCTATCTCATGCAAATTCAAAACAGAGTAATGATAATAACCCAACAGCAGAAACATGCAGTTTGACACATTTCCGTCCGACAACTGAGGAAGAAGTTGAAAAAATCATTATGCAATCCCCAAATAAATCTTGCGAGCTTGACCCTATTCCAACTTGGCTCCTGAAAGAATGCAAAACTGAACTGCTACCAATACTGACAAAAATCATCAATCTTTCGATGGAAACGGCAAGTGTGCCAAGATCCTTTAAAACATCACGTATAAGACCTTTATTAAAAAAGCCCACCTTAGACAAAGAAACACTACAAAACTATCGCCCGGTTTCGAATCTGCCATATGTTTCAAAATTATTGGAGAAAGTTGTCAGTAAAAGAATAGATGAACATTTGACAGAAAACAATTTAAATGAAGAAAACCAGTCTGCATACAGGAAGTTTCACTCAACAGAAACAGCTTTGTTAAAAGTTCAAAACGATGTCCTACAATCATTAGATAAGAAAAAGGTCACTGTCTTTGTTATGCTGGATCTCTCTGCCGCTTTCGACACCATCGACCACATAACCCTTTTAAACCGCCTCGAACAACTGTTTGGATTTGCTGAAAAACCACTACAGTGGGTAGCTTCCTACCTATCTGACCGCTTCCAAACGGTGAGCATTGACGGCAAGGTATCAGAACCAGTGCTGCTGACCTTCAGTGTACCCCAGGGATCTGTGTTAGGTCCAAAATTTTATACCATGTATACTAAACCTGTTGGGGAAATTTGCAAAAAACATGGACTCGGGCATCACTTCTACGCCGATGACTCGCAGCTCTACCTTTCCTTTGAACCCACCGATGGAGCAGCCCAAAATGAAACACTAAATCGAGTTGAAAAGTGCCTCCAAGATATCATCTCGTGGATGAATACAAATATGCTCAAACTTAACACCGACAAAACCGAGGTCATAGTATTTTCAAGTCAAAACAACGCCAAGTTCGTAGAAGGGTTAACTGTTAAAGTAGGGGACTCGACAATTAAACCATCACAATTCGTTCGAAATCTCGGTGCTTGGTTTGATTCAAGAATGAACATGGAACACCATATTAATGCTATAAGTAGATCATGTTTCGGTCAGATTAGGCAAATAGGTCACATCAGGCAATATCTTACACCAAATGCCACAAAATCCTTGGTCAATTCACTTGTCACATCTCGGTTAGACTATTGCAATGCACTGCTGTATGGAACACAAACATCAGCTATCAAGAAACTACAAAATGTTCAAAACACTGCGGCGCGTGTTATCACAAGAACATCCCGCTATAGTCATATAACACCGATCCTAAAAGAATTACACTGGCTCCCAGTAGAAAAAAGAATCCACTTCAAAATACTCACCAATGCTTTCAAAGCCTTAAATGGACAATCGCCTGTATATCTTAAAAACCTACTTGAAGTCTACGAACCAAAGCGAAACTTAAGATCAAAGAACGAAGCGACTTCATTAGTGATTCCAACGAAGATTAAATCCGTATCATACGGGGAGCGAAGTTTCATGTACGCTGCCCCCAAACTCTGGAACTCACTTCCATCAAACGTTCGTGGTTCTCTAACACTGAATTCCTTCAAAAAGGCACTGAAAACTCACCTCTTCCTCCAATCTTATGCAACATAAGCAGTGGTTTATTCAATTCATTATATAAAATCTCAATCATCATGAACTTGAATTAACCCTTTTAAAGGAAGCATAATTATTCCTTTGGGGGTTTGTGGACTCGTGGTAATGGTATCCTGACGTTACCCTTGTCTCAATCAGCATGAACTTGAATGTACCCTTTTAAAGGAAGCATAATTATTCCTTTGGGGGTTTGTGGACTCGTGGTAATGGTATCCTGACGTTACCCTTGTCTAAATCAGCATGAACTTGAATGTACCCTTTTAAAGGAAGCATAATTATTCCTTTGGGGGTTTGTGGACTCGTGGTAATGGTATCCCGACGTTACCCTTGTCTAAATCAGCATGAACTTGAATGTACCCTTTTAAAGGAAGCATAATTATTCCTTTGGGGGTTTGTGGACTCGTGGTAATGGTATCCCGACGTTACCCTTGTCTAAATCAGCATGAACTTGAATGCACCCTTTTAAAGGAAGCATAATTATTCCTTTGGGGGTTTGTGGACTCGTGGTTATGGTATAATTTGTTTTTGTTCTTGTTTTTACGTAGTACTTATAGTTTAAGTTTTAGATTTTTATTTTGTCAATAATTGTCTTGTAGCTATACACATAGAGTAGTTTTATAGTGTCTTGTTGATCTTTCTAATCTAGGGTTACTATGCATGTTTTTAAGTACGTAGTACTTATAGTATAAGTATAATAGAGTAGTTTTATAGTATAATTGAGTAGCTTTGATCGATTTCTTTTGAAACTGTGTTGCAAAATGTATTCGTATCTGCGATACGTCAAATGTTCTTATGTAAAGCGCCTTTGAACGTGCACTCTTGTTTGAAAAGGGCGCTATATAAATCCGGTATAATAATAATAATAATAAATTTCCAAAAGCACCCAGGGACTGTTAATTAATTATTTGTTCGTTGTTTACAAAGCCCAGGTTGATTCGGTACTGAGATTGCAAAAAACAACAATTGTCTGCTGCGAAGACGACTGAAGAAATCCTCTGGAGATCGTACGAATTCGTCGAAAATAGTATCAATAAATCCATATAATATAGCAAAGCGCACTGAATGTGGCGGATATAAGTGTTGCCAATCTAACTTTCTCAATAATATGCATGCTTATAAATGGCTCGTATTTATTGATACATTTTGGTTATTGTAGAAATGAAATTGTTTTCCTTATTGCTTAATTCATACTTTTTTATTGTAGATACAATTATCAACTCTCATTTTACATTTTTTTAAGGTCTCAACACGTCATATTTAATGTCTATAAAGTTCAATAAATTCTGATTTAAAACTTGTCTTGGATCGACAGAGTAGCTAATGATGGATAACGGATATACAGGTACACGTAATAAACTAACTGATAATACCCGACATATAGTATAACGCTTTAGTTGAAAGCGCCACAAAAGAAGACGTTATAAGATAACTACATGATGATTTTGCAAGTATAGTATTATTTAACATATAATATAAGCAATTGAATTCCTTTCAGTGAAATCAACGTAAACGGCGTTTTTTCTTAACTGAAAATGTATGTTCAATGGCATGTTAGATACGCATTGTATTATCTCCACATCAATATTATGTATAAAGGCATTTAATTAACTGTATTATACATTGTTATTTGTTGATACACAACACACAAAATAGAAAATTACATTTGAAACTTATTATGTTAGAATAGTGATAATTTATTCTGAATACAAAAGCCAACACTCATGTATTACTCATTATATGAATGAGTAGTATAAGATATATAAGTGATCACACTTGTGTTAGTCTAGACAAAGATCGGCGAACGAAACTATACTTAATATTCTAAAAAGCCAGGTTTTCTCTCTCGTGACGATTACGACATGCTGTATGTACCGGACACACATATCTCGTGCTACAACATCTGAGTCTGCGGGATTCCGTTCAAATGTTGTAAACATTTAATATAGCTGTTGTAATTGTTGTAACATTTATTGTGTATCAAATTTAAATCATATGCATTGCTGTAAATGTTTTCATATTTTGTTTCATGGCATGCTTTAAAAAACACATATACATTATGTACATAATGTATATTGTTGTGCATGCTGTTGATACCGTGATCATATAATAAATAACGGACAGGTCAATTTAATATTTAGCGGTGAATATCATATCAGATTGAATTTCCCTAGTAGTCTACTATTACAAATGCATGCATGACATTTACTTTTGGCACTATACTATAGCGCAAAATGTTTTGCGGAAAAACCTTTCAGATGCGTTTTATGATTGAGTATATGTAAGTAAACAAACCTTCTTTGCACTTCTTTTTAATAAACAAGTGTTTTAATTTAAGTCCGAAATTTTAAATTATCATTTCTATGAATTGTCATACCAAATTATAATACCTCAATTTTTTCACAATGCTAATATCCCATAGGCTATCGTGACCTACAAATACTTCAGATCCAGCGGGAAAAACATTACTGTCCAAAAACTACTGTCGCCCGCTGTACTGTTTAACTGTGAAATGACGTCATTTTTTGGACAAAATGACGTCATAATTCCAGCGTAATTCTTCAGTTAAACTCTTTTATAATGTAAATAAACGGTTAAAAAAAGCATAAAATAAAAGGAGAATTTGTTGGATTTGGTGGAATATCGATTTTAATTCACTCGTGATCATAGAAAAAATGTTTAAATTAATGAAATTAAATACAATTATTGAATATTAAAATGGTTCATGGTTTATATAAATTGTTCATGTTTGAATAGTTTTTCGGTATAATAAAATACATTATTTTATTATTGTTATCAAAATATTAATAGTTGTTCATTGCTGAAATGAAATACAATCATTGAATATTAAAATTGTTTATGGTTCATATACATTGTTCATGTTTGAATAGTCTTTTTTGCGGTATAATAAAATACATATTAAATGTCTGACAGGGTGACAGTTAATGTGTCAACTTTGGGAAATATACTGTCAACCACGGCTTCGCCTCGGTTGACAGTATTTCCTCAAGTTGACACATTTACTGTCACCCTGTCAGACATGTAATATTTATATACTGTTCGCCTTGGAAAAAGCGGGCGATGGTAGTGCGTATCAATTTATAATTGATTTGTCCGTCAACTGTCACCTCTAACAACTGAACAATTTAACTTAATAAGTGTTGAGTGCTCTAAGACCACAATTGACTTGTGAAATAAAGGAGATGAAATCATTTGCCGTTGCAGTTTACGGACAATGTAATAATTTCTTTGGCAAATAAGGTATTTTCGTTATATCAGGTATGCGCGTGGACTGGAAGTGTTGCAAACAAGTGAAGCACCACTCAGGTAGTAGTATTCGGGATGCAATTGTAACAATTATTACTTGAACATCAACTTCATTAGTGTCAAGCAGCATACTGAGCTACAATGAAATAAGACGAAAACATGTATAATAATCAATCAAACCAAATTATGTCATTAATATGGCAAAACTATTTATCTTCATTTGATCCGATCTATTTATTTTTCGTCGACAGATTAGCATGATAAATATTTATATCAAGATACTGTTCTCCAACCCTCCACTACATGCTGATAGTAAGGGATATGCTGTATAAAATATATTAGCTGAAAATGACTATATTTAGGACTTGCTGCACGCTGCTAAGATTTTAATACAAGCTGTGTTTAATATATACATATACTGATAGTAACTATCACCCGATGTTGCATATTATAATGTTCGAAAACTTTAGTATTTTACCAGTCATTTTCTTGTGGATAATACAAATTAAATCGGTAATCATTAATAAAAGGCGACATTATTGTTTATACGGTTATAATAAGTCATTATTTATTGATGACTTTTGGTAAAAGTATATCTGAATAAGACGTACTTCGGCCGATATTACCGATCTATACTGTTATCCGAATAGTATCCGGGTATCACATACGATTATCAGTTTGGGCGTTCTGGTACTCTTAGTTTTTATTTTAAATACACACAATACTATAGTTGATAATCTACATTTGCTTTAAATAAAGTGGCATGTGTAAGCGTTCATATTTTTTATTTGTGTTTATAAGTTATTGACTCTATACAATGAGCTTTTGTAAACCTTCTTTGAGTTTGATGTCAGACATCGAAATCATATTCCATATACAGAATTCTACGCAAAATGTGTCCCACTAATGACGTCATTCAGGATGTGCTATTTTGAACTGCCTATATATTCTGTCTGGACATAAGGCCCCAGTTGTAAGGATTTGATTGAATTCATATATTTGCATTCATATATACATGTTCAGACTCACATACACTTTTGTGCATACCTATTTACTTTAAACTGAGATATGTGATATATCAGATCAGATTCATGTAATATGGGTGTAACGAAAATATGGTCTCTCAAATATATTAAAATGCCGCTTGCAATCTGCTTGATAAAGATATTTGTTATTTCTACATCCGCGTATAACGTGTATTGAATTGCGACGCATCACTCACATAGGACATTGAAGACATTATTCAATCCTTGTTTAAGACTTTTGTATCTGTTTACGTAAACACATATGTTTGCCCAAGGCTGGCTGCCAATTTATATAAAGAAGTGAAACTCTAGAAGCTGCAGAAGTATTGCATATCTATCATACACACCTTCGTGGTCCTGTATTTATGGCAAATAACCAATTGCCAAAACGGTACAGTACGGCACAAAACGAAACAACATATACACATAGCACATACGCACAGTAACGGAGGAATGTCGAAAATAAGGAAATAACAAGTTGCCCTATTCGAATTTAAATACTTCTAATTTTATAATTTAAAAATTGAAACCACGTCGTGATAAAGAGCTCCCAGGGAACTTATTAAAATGGCATCCTTGCGTTTCGTGTGGGAAAAAAACAAAAATAATAAACAATAGGGGACATGCACGAATTTGTAGATGAAGACAAACAACACAAGGACCATTCACAAGCGATGATATGTGCTATACAATTATTGCAAACAGGTATATTGTTGCTCTAATATATACTTGCTGTGTTATGTAAAGTTTAAATTATGTTCCAAATTATTGCAAATTCATATAGCGCAATTTACATCTAACTTAGAACCACCATTGAGTGACATTTTTTAATTGAGCAAAACACTGTTGCAGGCACCTGTTAGCAGTTTCTTCCAATTCGGCTGTCATGATGATTATACGTTTGCATAACACATTATATGTGTAACGCGTTTTGCAATAATAAACATATATTAGAAATTATCATGTTTTCACATTCACATATCGCTCCGTAGCCTGGTAAACTACTTTTACTATTTTGTTTTTCTTTCAGAATGGAATATTCACTATAAACTAAATTCGAACATAAATACATTTATATTTAAGACGAAGGCTCGAAATGAACACTGCTTTACGGATAAGTATTGTTCTGTATGATTGAAACGTTGTGGTTTAAATCAATGTGCATATCGTAAATGTTTGACAGTTTTTTGAAGCATATTTCAATGTGTTTATATTGTGTAGTAAACCACATCTGCGTATCTATTGTGTGTCCGTGACGTTTGTTGCAAAGTCTCATTAAGCCTATACTGCATGTCAAAGGTTAATATATGCATTGTTTTGCTCATATCAAGACGGCTCAGATAGTATGCCATTTTGTACGGTAATACGGATAGTAGCAGCCCCTACACATTATGTTTGACATCAAAGACACGTCAATTGCAATCCTAAAGGCTGTTGAAGGCGTATTTGTCATCATAATCACTTCATATATGAGAACATAGCACGAGTAGAACGGGTATGACACGTTATGAAAGTAACAAATACTCAAACCCATTAAATCAAATGAAAATGTGGTTGTTTTTGTGGTAAAACCGTAACCTTTTTTCTCTAGATGGGAGCGCAATTCTACACATTTCAAAATGCGTTTAAATTTAAATTTATTTGCTCACTTCACTCAGGAAATATTTCACGGTACAACCCCGAAGCAAACCCATATCTTCTATATTGTTCGGATCATATACATTGCGCCTTAAAGTATTCTGAAGTTATATAAAGTAATGCATTTAACTGTTTTTTTTTTTCTGGAAATCGTTATGCATTTTGACTGATGTGTGTAGTGTATTTGATAGATATATTAGCCTTCACTACCATTAGCCTAGAGCACAGAGTGTACTAAAGTACCGTTTACATTTTGACTGAATCATCTACTTCTTATAAATGACGAGTAGCTTTTACATAATCAATTGTCCCGTCAACCCGAAATATGCTGTTTTGATGACACGGGCTCCCAAGAAAAAAAGCATCTATTCTTTATATGGCTTTCATCTAAGGTCTATTCGTTCAGGTATTCTTGTCCAATATCGTAAGAATGGCATCCGCGTTGTGATTTGAAGGATATAGTAAGACCCGTATTGAACAATTATTCTAATCAACCTAATATAATGCAAGTGTTCCAATCTTGATATACTACCCGTGGAACTGATAGTTTTCCATTACATCAATTTCATTCCGCATGTTCAGTTTACCAGGAAAGGTCTAGATGCATGCATAATAGACCCTTATTTTATAACATGGTTAATTACTATATAGAACACTGATCGTATTTATAATGGTGTCCAAAGAAAAACTGTGTTGTTGTGTTAGAAAACGACTTGTGATGTATATATCGATATTAACCATGTTTATACGTGTTTGATAAACATGTTTACACGAGTTTATTTAATGTGTTCTTCCATTGCAATCATAATACAGGTATGTTAAGATAGTTTTATTTTTTTACAAATTAGAACATACAAGCATTTGCCATGATGCCAAATGGTATTTTGGAGTATAAGAAAGTTCGTTGAATTGAAAAAGAAAACGATTGCGTGATAGGTCTGTATTTAATTTTGATGTTATGCTGATATGACCGTTTAATATTATAACGACCATTAACTTGGACTAACTTGTAAGTGACATTTTATGTTTCAGATCGTGTTTTACCAAAAAATGCTTTAATCATAAAGCTAACAGTTTATGCCGGTCGAATTTGTTTCACATTGCAGTGACAGAGAAATAAAGTATTATTATATTTAGTTTGCATATTTACACCATCATGTCAATTATCCGTCAGTTCATTGCTAAAAAAGTAATGCACGTCTTTTTTCAGAGTTACAATTTGATACCAAATTGAATCGTGAACTCTATACACAATGACAATCTGGTACTAAAAAAAAAGAAGCCGAATTGTCTTGTTCGCACACAGTTATTGGCAAAATGGATTTATTATTGTCACTACCTAGTCTCTTCTCGGTCCAGCAATGTTCACATTCGACCACTGGGTGCCTATTTCCGCTTTCAAAGAAGCGACACTTTGGTGAAATTTGGTTAAAGTTTGCTCTCCGGGTCTTCTGTTTTAACAATGTGTTACGTTTCATAAATAAAAGACTTAATGTGGCTTGAGTACATATCAAGCTTTTTCAGATGAATATTCAATGGTTATTCTTGGTTAAGTGTAAGGTTTGGAGCTCCATACAAGCCCCATTGCTTTTGAATTGGCCATTGCAAGGCAATTGCAAGGCAGCATCCCCAGTTTTCTTCATGTTTTTGCGTTTGTTATATACGTGTTTGTCGTTTTTAAAGCATTTGCTTTGTGTTTCAGTAGTTGTCAATTGATACATTGGTATTTATAAAGGACCGCATTGTATACTAAGTTTGATTGTGTCCTGATGGTTCAACTAAAGTTGACAGTCCTTATCGTATTTCACTTTATTTTATGTTGTGTCATGACATATAATGATGCTTTCTCTCTTATATAGCTCTCTTCTCATATAGCTCGCAAACATGGTTAATTCCGTTATGAGTGCGATGTTCACAGTATATCAAATAAAGAAGGCACATACCAAGCTAAGACAATATAGCATTGATTCCTAGAAATCAGTTGGAAAGACGACCGTGATAGTCGGTAATATAAATGTACTTAATCTCAAGAAACGTGCAAGTAAAAACCGTTAAATAACACTTCGATATACAGATGCGTTTATCAGCTGCCACGCTTCTGATTTAATTTATATTTTGTCTGTGCAGGAAATTAGTGATGAAACTTGTTTTGAAATCTCACTAAATACTTTTAGAGTAGTTGTAGGAGGATTTTTCTGTAGTTCAAATTAAATTTAAAAACATGTAACCAGAAATATGACCAGACTTGCATAATATGTAATAAACATTATTATAATAATTGAATATCGTCGAAATATATCGAAAACCTTGTTTTAAATGCTTATTATAAGCATCATCGATATGTTCATAAAATATGTATAAGAAAAAAACTATTTGTGCCAGTCTGTGATGAGAAGTTACCTGATTCATTGGCATCTTCTTTAATACTTTGCAAACAACTGTTTCAAGGCTATTATCAAGTTTTTGTTCAGTGTGTGTTTGTGTTAGTTTAGTACGTCGTTGCTGTATCTAATTGTTAGTCAATTCATATCGTGCCAAACAATGACTTTAATGATGCTTGCATTGTTTACCTGCTTCAAATGGAGTTTCGTGTTATTCACATTTAATTCACGCTCAGCGAAACCAGGCTGATTAATATGTGTTAAGTATCGTCCCAGACAATCATGGACGACTCTTTCGGTATAGACTTGATTTTTGCTAAGAAAAGACTTCCATTAAACGAAACATGCCATAATAGCGTAAAGGGTACTCCTTGATTAACTTGTACACATTGCGAAAGGCAATTAGGAACGATACTTCATTAATGTGTATTAAGCCTAATATGGCCAGAGGGCGGCTTAACATTGTGATACACACTTTAAGTTTGTTTCAAACACTTTTATTTTTCGGTATGTGTTATTTCAAAAAACTACTCGGTATGCTATTTACTATATCAAAATAAGTTGGATATTAATACTTTTCATAATACAATACGAACATGAAAGTCAAGGTAATATAATTACACTAACAACACTTTAACTCATGTCACAAATCCGGGAAAGGTGTTAGTGTTACACACAACCCTAATACTGTAAAATATTTGCTCGGGATTGTAGTAAAACACTACACATTTCAAAATGTATTTATATTTATATTTATTTACTCACTTTACTGAGATAATAGTTCACGGGTAACACCGAGGCAATCCCATATCTTTATATCATCTATACCTTTCGGATCATATACATTACGACGTGAATTATTCTTGAGTAATCAAATGAAAGGTTTTAAATGTAAGACTGATGTGTTCAGTCTATTTAACACATATATTAGCCTTAACTATACTTAGCTTAGAGCACGCATTGTACTAAAGTACCGTAGACATTTTGATTTAAGCATCTGCTTCTAATTAATGGCTAGTAGCTTTTGCAGAATCGATTGTCATGTAAGCCTGAAAACGGTTGTTTTGATGTGCTCCCAACAAAACAGCATCTATTCTATCTTTAACTATAATCTAAAAACTGTTTTTTCACGAAATGTTGTTCACTTTGATTCGTAAGAATAAATGCCGCTTTGTGTTTTTAATGATATAGTAAGGCACACGTATTGGATACTCATTTTAATTAAACTAATATAATACCAGTGTTCCGATCTTGATATACTAGACCGTTAAACAGATAGTCGTCCATTAAACCATTTCCATTTGATATTGTTTCATTGTTTTCAGGAAATGCCTGTTTTCATGCATAACATGTCTTAATTGATAGAAAACTGATCGTATGTTTTAGGAAGTTCGTGAAAACAAATGTGTTGTGGTGTTAGACAATGACTTGAGATGTAAACCCCCAATGCTTAGCATTGACCGTTCCAAGGCGGTGACCCAAGTTTTATTCTACTATGTGTATTTGAAGTTTCGTTTTGTTCCGTACTGTACCGTTTTGGCAATTGGTTCCTGCCATAAATAAAGGGCCACAAAGGTGTGTATGATAGAATTGCAATAATGCTGCAGTTTCTGGAGTTTCACTTCTTGATATTAGATATTAAGATGTATATATTAGTATTAACCATGTTTATACTTGTTTGATATGCATGTATATTAACCATGTTAACACGTGTTAATTTAACGTGTTCTCACATTGCAATCATACAACATGTATGTTATGACAGTGTTAAGTACACATTAGTGCAGACAAGCATTTGTCAATGATGCCAAATAATATTGTGGAATATAAAAAAGTTCTTTGAATTAAAATAAAATTTTGGGATGGGTTTGTTTTTAATTCTGCATCGTGCCTCAAAAAGTTGTAACTCTGTTGCTCTGGTCTCCTTTCAACCATTGAGTAATAAAATAGTAATTAAATTGAATGCGTTTTAATTCCCTTTTATTACTGTTTTATATGAGTTACAATGCTATGAAGTTAAATTTTATTTACACTTATATGTATCATGAATATTGCTGGGCCAAGTGTGAGGTTGAGCGCTCATTAACTGGTTTAAACCCCAAATGCTTAGCATTGACCGTTCCAAGGCGGTGACCCCAGCTTTATTCTACTATGTGTATATGTTGTTTCGTTTTGTGCCGTACTTTACCGTTTTGGCAATTGGTTCTTTGCCATAAATAAAGGACCACAGAGTTGTGTTTGATAAAACTGCAATACTGCTGCAGCTTCTGGAGTTTCACTTCTTCATAATGTTATTCTGATTTGACCATCATATCTTATACCTACTTGTATACGTGGACCAACTTAAAAGTGACATATTATGTTAAATTTTAGCTGATTATTTACAAAACAATGCTTTAATCATAGAGCTTAGTGTTTATGTTGATCGAATGTGTTTCACAATTCAGTGATGGAGAAATTTAGTAAGATTATATTTATGTTCGTTATTAACACCATCATGTCATAGTTATCCGTCAGCTCATAGCTGAACAACTATTGCACGTCTTATTCCAGAGTTACAATTTGATACCAAATTGAATAATACATTCTATACACAATGACATTTTATACTCTAGAGAAGGAAAATTGTCTTTTTCGCACTCAGTAATTGGCAAACGGATGCATTAGCGTCACTTCATAGTCTCTTCCCTTTCCAGCAATGTTCACAACGTAGAAAAACCGCTTCCAAAAATACACTTTGGTGAAATTCGGTTTAAGTTTGCCCGGCGGGTCTTCTGTTTTAACAATGTGTTACGATTCATGAATTAAAGACTTAACGTGGCGTGAGTACAATTCAAGCTTCTTTTGATGACTATTCAATGTGCGTTTTAGGATGTTTGATTCATCTGAACTGGCATTTAAGCATGCTAGCGCTATTTCTCACAGCAATATTATTTTTTGTATGGTTGCATTCAAATAAAAGCAGGAATATACCAACTGGAATTCATTTTGCCATACAATTATTTCTAAATTTGTGTTGACGTTGATGCATTTATTGAAAATTCTAATTTGTAAATAAAAGCAAGGTACATCCACTGATACACACTACGAAGATTACTAAGCATATCTATAAACACTTAATAAGAAAGTACTTAACAGTACATTGACGAAAACTCAGATGACCAAGTAATGAGAATGCTATTGGAATGGCTCTGCTATTAAGGTTGAAATATATTAACGAATAATTCTAAGTTATCTACTGGATAATGCCACACTAAATATAAACTATTAATCTTTGCGCTGTTAGTGGTATTTTAATCCCAGTAAATATGCTTATTTTAGTTCATAGGTGAGTATATTTTATGTCACAAACCTGAATTATACAATATTAATTAATATAAAATCGATGACACTCAAGAATTAGTATCAGTAAGGTAATTCGTGATTCAGTCCCTTTGTCAGTTTATTTTGACCAATTGCCTGTATAGTAAAATTCAATTAATAAAGCAAACCACGACGAATAATGTGTTCAAGCTGGGGGCATCACCTATATTAAGGTACAAATGTCACAGAAGCAGTTGGACGCAAAAGATATGAAGAGCGCCATGTTGATTCTATTTTTTCTTGCCATTTGCATGAAATAAATGTGTTTAAACGATAGTAAATTAATTGAAATGAATGACCTGTTATTGCTTATTTAGTTTGAATTGTGATACAATGGGGTTAATGGTGATGCGCACTGACATGTTTAATTAGTATTGTTGCTCAATTGCCGATTGGAGCTTCTTAAAACTGGTTTAAGCCCCCACCCCCGGTGTGATTTTTTTCATTGATCGTTACAAGGTGGTCACCCCAGATTTATTCATTTTCCTAATTGTTGGTCGTATAATGTTTTTCGTTTTGTTTATTTTGTAAATGTGTCATTAAAATTAATTGATCCGGGATAATTGTCTGGGTTGGAGCTCCATACAACCGGTTAAAAGTCCCAGTGCTTTTGAATCCACCATTTCAAGGCGTTAATTAAAGATGTGTTCATATTTGCTCGTTTGCGATGTGTGTCTTGCCTAGAGCATTTGGTGCGTGTTGAACTGGTTTGCAATTGACCCCTTGCCATAAATACAGGACCTATTTGTATGATAAGGGTTTTCTGTCCTGTCGGTGAAGCTGTAGTTTCAATTTGTGTGTGTTTGATAGTCCGTATCGTAATTCACTTGAACTCATTGAAAATTGTAATGTTGTCTGCACATTGCTCTCTTATATAGCAAACAAATTATGCATTCTAATTTCACAAAACATTTAATAAAGAAGGCACGAACATATTCTACGACAACAGGGTTTTGGTTCTAAGATTTCAATTGAAAAGACGACCGTGATAGCATGCTATATAAATGCAATTAATATCAAGAAATGCGTAGAGAAGTGCAAGTGCATACCGTTTAATCACACTTCGGTATGCAGATCCGTTTCTCGGCTTGAAAAGCTATTGAATCTTTATGTTTTCTGGGTATGATATTATGATAAAGATTGTATTGAAAACTCAGTTTTGGATGGTCTTTTGCTGCTGTTTAAATTGGATTTAATAGAGTTGAAAGCATGTAAACAGAAACATGGCAAGACTAGCATGAGTTGTAATTTACATTATTCTTGAATCTCGTCACTAATTCGTTGAATTACCATATAATATACATTGTTTGTAATGATGATTATACACATTATGACCCTGTTTATAAAATATGTATAAGACAAAACAAAACCTCATTCGGATATTTGTGACAGTCTCATTAGAGCTGGCATCTAATTCCTCAGCACATTCTGTAATAATGTGTTGTTTCGAATCGTTATACAATTCCTTAGTTGCCAGAAAATGACTTTGTATTGATTCTTCAATTGTTCCCTTTCTGATAAAATTGAGTTTCAAGTTGTTCACAAGTGACCCGCGCACTGGGAAACCAGAATTAATTTATGTGTGTAAAGTATTGTCCTTACTATCAGGGACGACACCTTCCGCATAAACTTGATTTTCGTTAAGAAGAGCCTTCATGTAACAGAACAATTACATTACCGTAAAGGGTCCTCAATGGTTAGCCTGTACACACTGCACATAATAATAAGGGACGTTGATTAAGGAAAATTCATTAAGACCGGTGTTGCCAAAGCGCGGCTGGAAATAGTGATTAAACAAACTTACTCTTTTTCCCAAGGAATTTTATTGTTTGGTATGTGTAATATATTATATCGAATCAAATTCAATATTATTTCATCCGTACAACAATAAGAACATGAAATGTCAGGTAATATAATTACACTAACAAAACATTATCCCATGTCACAAATCCTGGAAATGATGTTAGCTTCACTCACAACCCACTAAAAAACGAAGCACACGTAAATACAATTTAAATCCCTGCAAGGTTTATAAACATGTTGTCTTTGATAATTCTTCGGGGCATTTGAAATGACAGGTCAGCTGTTCGGAGCGAATGTCGAGACATCACATTAATTAAATGTCGTGAGTGCAGCTGGCGTTGGAGTAATTTGTACCAGAAAGGGCTGTGTACTTATACAATCATTTGTATGTTTCTTGTGATAACACATGTTAAGAACTCCAATAGTTATTAGATCAATTTTGAAAAATCGTTAACTTTGTTTTCAGGTCATGTTTATTTACCGTATTATACGTTTAAACTACAATGACTGCAGAGGTATGTATGTAGATTATAGCTTTGGATATATACCATGTCTATAGAAGTGATATGGTAATTCCATAGCATTATATGGTTGCACTTAACCTCAACATAAAAGGTAAGGCCAACAATGTGTAACGTTTTTTTCAGGAATATCAATACAACGGGGATACAATGAAACACTGAGTATATTTTGTTTTGTGATGCAATATCTACAACTTAACACGATCCAATTTGAAACGGTCAAAAATCACTGAAGTACAAAACAAATTAAGACAGTTAAACCCATTAAATGGTAAATCAGTATCTACTCCTTTTAACTTTGATTAAGTGAACACAGTAGAGCTATATATATATATATGAATATTTAAGTTAAATACGTTCAAAAAAGCGATACTGTGTTATGTGTTAAAAATATGCAAAATATATTCAATATCATAACTATGTTAGAAAGGGTTCAACGTTGGTCATATTAATTGTAGTGTCACTGTGTAACCAACTTTATGCGATTTACTAATAAGACTTTATGTTCGTCTGCGCCTTTAGGTTCATCATGTGAGATATACATGAACATTTATTTATGATAGATTTCATGCTTAAAACATGAGTATTTAGCGTTCGCTGAACGTAAGAATGCACATGTTAAGCAATACTTGAAAATGCCTAGAACTAAACTTCTACCGATAGATTATCATTCAAAGACACACAATAACGAGTTGATCAAAGTTTGCTATAATCAATGTGTACTAGATAATTGCAAAAACATATTTTGATACATTCGACTAGTATGAATTAAGTATTATGTAAGGGGCTCGTAGCTTTGCGCATGTTCCTCAATACATCGCGACCTATTTTGTTTTTGTCAGCGAGCCTTTTTAGTATGCTTGACATACAATATATAAAAACAGAATTGATTATCAATGGTTTTCTTTATTATTATATTCGTAACGCAAAATTGCACCAGACATAAGGTGAAAACTGCTAGCTGAAGAAAATGATTTTTTTTCGTCTGTGTTTTCATGTTATTTCGTAAATGTACATACATGTACTTATATCCCAGATATATTTACTATTTTTCGTTTCTTGTAAATGTCACAGGAATTATAAGTTTTATGTAACCATGATCGCATAGGGAGGCAACATTGCTCTCCTTGACTGGGTTGATGTTTTATGAACATTATGTAAAGTCATATTATGTGCATCAAGTGCACATGCGATTCATATGTTCATGTTAAGACCCAGTGGATGGGCATTCATTGCAATACGTATTCGTGTTCCACATTTAAGAACTGATGTACACGCTTTTCAAATTGAAATAAGAGAGTGACTTACAGGTTGACGCAAGAATTGAACAGTTTTATTATTTGAGTGTTGAATTTACCGTGCGCAAAATAATGCGACATTTAATATACTGTTATTTTGACGCCCGAAAGTTACTTTTTGTAACGTGTGACATGGATTAGAAATGTCCACGTGTGGCCAACGTTGTTTAAATATCGTGCATATTTTTAATGTTTCGAGAGAGTAAGTAACAGCTAGTGTAAATTAATAACACACATTTTCCACATTTAATTAATATGTTGAATAATCCGTTCCTGACTCTTTTTTGTACATTTTAATGTATATCGCCTAAATTGATTGCTTGTATTTACCTGCCGACGATCTGTCACATGATCCGGTTTATACTAATAAAACGTCTTCGAAAAGGTTAAGCATACAATAAGCATAACTCATTTCAACAAGTGCGCGCACGATTCATGTTACACTGGTAGTAATGTTTATACACATTAACGTTTATAATAAAAAAATAAAGTATTTTATGTATAAGTTATTTATTGTTTTATTTATTACTCATACTAGGATATTGCGTTCTTAATTGAGGCGACAAACAACCGTATTCGCCTGAGGCTGTATAAATTTAACCTTTTGACTTTTTGCATCGACATTTTATTATAATGCATTGCATTTCATGTTATATAGACAATATGCTGATATTCAAATATGTTTTGCTTAAGGCTGAAGCTTAAGGCGCCAAACAACATTCGGCATTAAGTATCTTTTATCTTTTCATTAATGTTTGCAGTATTGAATTTGATCACATTACGCATACAATATTTTCGCAAACTATCTTAAGAAGATACATTATATGTCTGTCAATTATTCGAACATAAAACAACATCAAACATAAAGTTGATATAAACATCAGTATATGTAAGATACAAAATTGTTATATTTTACAATTTATCTAGATAATATTACTGTAGATTTAGGTCAACATAGGGTCAAATAATAAGTGATATAGATATATTAAATATGTTTTTTGACCTTCTGTGAACGTAAAACGCGATCGTCATGCATCGGTATAAATGTCGTTTGGTGATTAAAACAGTACACATACTGCAACAATTAAATGCTTCACAATTAGTATTATTATAATAACGTACATAATTAGCATGGGCATCATTTAGTGTCAACACATTACCAGTAAGGTTACGTATTTCATTTAAACCATGCGTTATACGGAAATAAGAGTTTCTCGAATAGAATGGTCTCATCATGCGCATTATTACTATATGTTATGTTATATTTGTATCAAAACAAACCGCAATGTATCATATCGTTGATGATTATATTTCATTGTATTGCATTTTCGTTTTTTACAATTAATGTGTTCTCAAATTCATATTAATATTTATTTAGTTTATTTAATTACACATACGAGCACTGAATGCAAATATGCACTATGTGCTTGTAAATGCAATTTAATCTTCATGAAAACGTCGTTATAACGTTACGTTAAATAATTAACGTTATTAGTGAGGTTCTTTTCCATGATTTACTAGATATACAATTGCTCGAAAACATTTATAATGAATTGTTTTAAAACATGTATATATCTAGTAACGCAAATCGATACAACGTTTCAAAAGGTCATGTGCACGTTTGCCATATCGAGACGGTACTTCCGAAAAGGAACCATTATTGCTCCGATATAATGTGTGTAACTAGATTGCGTGCAGAAACAGATTTTATTTAAGGCAATGACCTTAAACCACCTTGCCTTATATACTTATTTTCGAGTAATTATATATCTATATTATAAAATGTTCTTTTTCTGATAACTAACCTAAATTAAGACCTCTCATGAGTATGTGTTTGATGTTTCACTAATCCTATGTTACAATGTTTGAATATATATGTCAACATCCTTGAAGAATAAAATAAATGTACATGTTTGAATTCATTCTTCATTCGGATATGAGATTATGCAAAGGAAATTTATGTTACGGGTATTTCTTCAAATAAAACGTTTATGTCAAAAGCAATGGCGCATCAAGTGTTAATGCAAAGGAAACTAGCCCTATTAACAAGTCGTTTACAACCTGATTATTTTGTCCATGTGTCGTCAAAAAATTAATGACGGGAGAAAGGATCGCTTTGAAACAGGACCCAACAGTCAAAATGATTATTGTGGACAAACTAGTGAGTCCTCCCTTATGTAGGTAGAGGTGGTTGGAATTTAATTATATATCATTGTTTTATCTGGCGATTAGGAATACACATTGCTTCGTCCTGTTGACTGGAAATATGAAAATGTATGCGGTCATCCTATGTATAACACTACGTTAAACGTAATGAAGATATCCTTACAATTGTAAGATTTTTTGATGTGTAATCCAAAGGTTGATGAAAATACATTGAGATTGTCCGGATTTCAATAGGAAATGCTCATAGATTGTATGCTTAATAAATAACTTAACTCGGTGCCGTATGAGTAAATGGCTATGTATTTATATACCAGTAGCGTTTATCTCAAGTTTCAAGGACTGTATTATTAATTGGATAGTATCACATGCTTGAAGAATATTACGTCAATACGTTTAGGGGATATATTTTTGCTTTAAATTTATCTGCCATTTATTATTTACAAGTCGTTGTTTTAGACAACATTCTTAAAAGTCAGCATGTGCAATTACAGGATTATTACTGCAGATGTCATTGTGCTGGAATAACCCTTGCAATAGACACGTTTTAAATACTAAATTAAACGGTCAAAAAGTGGTATAAATGGTCAAAATATTTGTATTTCATTATTACAAATGTGTTTTATTCTTCTTTAAAATATGCAGGGAAGTCAGTATGTTTATAAGATGGAAGATGATATTATATTTAAAAAAAATCAACAATGTGTATATGGTACACTAAATCAATAATTGTTTACTTCAGTGAAATGTTAATGAGAAAGATAACATCGATACAGACACATAGAATCCTAATTGTGTCTTTGTGTGGAATGAAGGAATCTGAACAGACTGATTGGGATTTCTAAACGGAGTACATATCTTTTGTACATGAAGGAGTTTTTGGCTGTTCATCAGAAAAATATCAGTTTCAGCTTAAACAATAAATATATTTACCACGATATACAACCTTTATTTCAAATATGATAGTTGAAAAAAAACAATTATATAAACGCCCGGTAATTGCATATATTTAGATTAATTAAAAAACTAATATTGCTAAACGTGCATAACTTGTTTATCCCTTATCAGTCGTAAATCAATTATTTCATCAACTTTAAAAGTTTATTGCATAAACAATTTATAAAGTTTCTACCATTAAACATGGTACATCTCGCGATGTTTATCACATAAAACATATTCGTAACGCACCCGTGTAAATGAACGTCACATATGTGTGGTTAGATAATTAATTAAACGATTTTCCATTATCACAACACCTTTAGTATATTGGTAGTTTTCGTTTTCTATCTCACAATGCAAATAAGTGGCATGTACCAATAGGTTTCATTCATTTCTTTCTCAATCATTCATGTTATTGTATATCTTGAAAGCAATACTGTGTTAAGGCCCTTAACGGTAGTCCATTATGTATTCCCCTGACGATTAACTGACAGATAACTGACCCTGAAACTCCGCAAGGTGAAATTTAATGTGTAATAGTAACTGAGCCTAATTCTGTGTCTATGAGTCTTTCAAACTTTCTGAGAATAGTTCAGATATCTATGCACTGAACAATGTTACATACTATCTGATGGACTAAAAGACGTAGTGATGTGATCGATGTTCTGGGGGATTTCTCTCAAATCAGCCAAAAAAATATTCGGATGTATTCATTCTCGTCTACTGGAAATTTTCTCAGCACTTTATAGCTATCGATATAGGTCATTAAAGGTGAAACGCTGGATTAAACAGCTACGCCGAAAAAAGTATTAAATAGTTATAGGATGTTGTACCTCATTATTTTCATCTCAGGCCTAATTGAAAAGCCTGCATAAGTAAATTGAAAACTATTTGTATAACTTAAAGTCAATAAACTATACAAAACAATGATTCCCCGAGCGTTTGCATCTATCTTGGAAGTAATATTTTGCTTAATCCAGCTTTTCACCATAAATGACCTATATCGATAGCTATAAAAAAAAATACACCAACACTGTTCATAAAAGGATACACTTTTTGTTTATTTAGATTGAATGAATAACACTAAACTTTAAATCGGCAAACAATTGCTTTGTGACGAAAACGGTTTCTGTTATATAAAAGGCATTTTTTCGCAATATAGATCTAGCTTGATATTTCTTGTAAACAAATGCAATAAATCAGTTATATATTTATTAACCAATCGATTTTTATTCCATATCTGTTTTTCATTTAAAATGTTAACAAAGAACAGAAAGTCAGTTCCACTTTTTACTCCCTTTTGATATATCGAACTGATACGTCATTGTTTGACAAAAGCAGTGACGTCACTGAGTCATGTATATTAGAAGACGAAAGAAACACGGTCGTTCATGTTTTGAACAAATAAACCTTTTTTTTTAACAATTGTAAATTATTTTGAAGGGTTTAAAAAAAAAATGAGACAGTGATATTGATTGAAGCAAATAAATGCGAGACTAATTATCTTATTCAATTTGTTGAAACCGGATGTACGCAATACAATTTAGACGGGTTATCTTTCTTTTGAATGTGTGTAAAAAATAATGCCACAACTGGTAGTTAACCAGTTTAACAAACGGAGGCAAGATAAGTGTCCCATAACGACGTATTCAGGGGAGATAAATAGCATCGCGAAAATAGGTGACGCGTGGCAAAACAAAACAATTCAATAGCATCATATGTGTATTTTTTTATTTATTTTTTATTATTGTTTTGTCTAAATTTCCATATGTATGAACGGTCATCGCCCGCTACGCGGGCTTTTGACCGTATTATTTAAACAAGGGGGCAACTGAATGATCTTAAAATGATACACCTGGGCGGAATACAGGACCTTGTTTTGTTCCTATTCGAAAAAAGGAATCTGATGACAACTTATATGTCTAGCTGACTAGTGTATGGCCATGTGTATATATGTTGCATTATTACTTATATGTGTTACTTATATTTGCATAATATGATTAACGACAGTTTCTGATTCATCTATTATTAAATATGTGCTCGCCAACAGAATTATAACATTATATTTACATAACTAATTTGTATTGGTAATAGATTTTTAAAATGAGTAAACGACCGTGTTTACTGTTCCATTTGGTACTAGACGTATTCCGCCGAACGCATTTGCTTTTATATCCGTGTACAATTGAATTCCGAGAATCTCTGACATTGCGTTTCCTTTCAGACTGAGTTATGTTCTTCTGTGGTTATTATATACTCTATCTAATTAAGACGAATGGGGTTAGACGAAAATGAATATTTTCCCCAGCGAACATAAAAATGAAATTGTCAACGTTTAGAAATGCAATAACATATGCCATTAAATTTCTAGAAAATAATGCATTCGCATGATCGCTTGCATAACATAGAACGATATTAAATGGACTTGTTCACAGAGTTTGGCATGTTTTGATATGTGTCACTAAATGCTTTAAATTGATAAATATAAACATTAGAACTAAAGAGCTCAAATATAAAAAAAAGTTAAAAAAAAAAAAAGGCAAAGGTAACCATGCCAGTGCTCGAACCACTGACCCATGGAGTAAAAGCCAAGCGCCAAAACCACTCAGCCATCCGTCTTCACGTTTTACTCAGAGTTTATGTTCGAGTCGTCGTTGAGTCTTAACGACTTCATTATGTGCGGACCTGACCATCCGTCTTCACATGGGTTACCATTTATTTTAAACGTTGTATAACCATACACGTGTTGTTACAAAATATAATGATAACAAAAAGAAATCGAATTGTTTTAATCTTTTCGCTTCTGAGACGCTTTATTATTTTATCAATTTCTAACGATGATGTTTTATAAACGAAAGTGGAGTTTTAGTATAAGTCTGCGTCATTAGTATTATTTCGCACAGTGATGTCCACTGTTCATTTATTTCTAGAATCTGTGACAAAAAGTTGAAAAAATATCATTTTGATAAACTGTGAACAAGTCCCTTTAAAGATGGTTTTGGTAGCGCAATTTAAACAAAAAGTCTATATCAAGAATATAACCAGGAAACGTTCAACTCGGTCACCTATGTATAACACCAACATAAACTATACAACACTATAAAAAGTAAACACAAAATGCATGTTTAACTGCTTAATTGTTTTAATTACAAAAAGAAGTAACTTCAACTAAATGTGCAGCATTCGGTTTAATTATGATGAAACCAACAACTATAGTATTTACCATACAGATCAAGAACTATTTAAATTGAAGTCAAGTTATAACATACTTCTTATGTTAATGTAAGGACATTGTATTGTAGTTCAATTTTGGTGGTTTCATATTCCGTTTAGGACCAAACCCATTACATACATCGGTATCCGAATAATATGTACCGTCGTTTTGTTTGTCAACACATTGTACAATTGATTCACACCAATATAACAAACTTGTCACGTAGTACACACTTTGTTGCATCAGTTAACATTATTATGTCCATTTTGCACATATAGTTCATAATTGTATAATGGTAAAACAGGTAAATGAAACCCCGATAGACAAGATTGCCAACATACTACTATGATTAAAACATGAACACATTTACATCCGTCAATATAGCAAATACACAGAACACATGAGTATAATGCATACACTTAATGGGACACACGAGTTCAATGCATATACTTAATGGGGAATGTAACACCCCGTATTACTACTTCTTTCTGAGATGCAGTACTATTATGTGGAATTATATATGCTGTTGGGCCCTTAAACATTGTCAACAAGAAGCTGATAGTGATACTTATTGTATTATATTATGCATAAAAAAGTTAAAATTATGTTGTTCTGGTATATATTAACCATGGAAGTTTAAATTTAAATTAAATCAAGTTAGTATTTTAATTTACGCCTTTTAATTTGAATTACAATGTAATGAAGTTAATTATATTTAGGCTAGACATGAACAGATATAAATTGGGAATGCTTTGCATTCAACCTTTCAAATGCGGTGACCCACGCTTAAATAGTGTTTGTATCTGTATTGTTCTATTGTATGTATTTTCTTGTACTGTATAAGATTTTTACATTTGCCGCAAATACAATACTTACGGACAAAATATTTTCTCCTGAAAATATGTATGGAGTGAAATTGTTCCTTTATGTTTATATATTTAATTAGTAATTATTGTAAAGTTTCATTTATTCGTTTCATAACCAGAAATTATTATGCGTTAATGTGTTATGTCAAAATCATGTTTGCACTGGTAATATTGATATACAATACGTTTTCAGGCACATACGTTCTGCAGAGAAAATAAGCGCTTATGAAAACAGATTTGTGGTTACAGAACTCCGTTGCATTTGAAAGATCTTATTAAAAGGGGTTTTAAACTTGTAATATCGTTGTCAGAATGCACATATTAAAATGTTGTTTAAATATAGGGACGAATCATAAAAGCAAATCAGTTCAGTTCATTTTTTTCCCGATTAAAAATGTAAAAATAAATAAATACACGTACATGATATATAATAGAGTTTTGATTAAGACATGACTCAACGCATTGTAAGATTTGTTAATGGGCAAAACAATCAAAATTTGTTGATCACTAAGAATGAAAAACAAAGTAACGTGCAAACAAACACATCACTAAATGATTAAATTGAATTTTCATAGGTTTATTTTTTGTGTTCTTATTTATATATAGGATAATTGTTTACACTTTACTAAATTTGAAAAAATGTTATAACATGTATTACCAACACTAATACATGGACAAATCTAAAATTATTATATAACAAAAAAGAATTAAAAAAACGAGATATTGTGACAAGGCTGGACTATCGATGTTTGTTTTAAATTGTTCAGTATAACCTTTTTAAAGCCTTTACTGTTGGATGTGGTTGTATATAATTTATCATTTACACGCGCAACATGTCTCAGGGGAGGTAAACGTTTGTTGAGGACGGACGCATATCAGGTTGACAGTTGACGGCAGTGGATGAAAATATGTTTGGTCTTTCCATCTGCATTTTTATATTGTTCAAATGGTCTTGTAATCGGGCAGTCCAGGCATTGATTCGTACGTTCACTGACTATATTTTCGTTTGGAGATTGACATTTATTCGGTCCGAGAAAAAATAGCAATTTGTCCTTACTTCTTACTCTTTTAACGATTACTTGATGCATACATGAACACTTAATTCTTAACTTACAGTTCATGTAACATCACAATCGGAGAGATGTTTAGAGAGATGTATGTGCGAGTCGAATCCACAAATTTTTACAATATGTGAAGATATCAATGTGATGATGTAAAATCTTGTTTTATATGTTTTGTACACGTGTAATTGTCTATGTTATTTAATATATATATTAAATTATTGCTAAATTAATATTATTGCTTATTGTTAAATGGTCAATATATATTGGCCGCTAGTATCAGCCTTTTATATTACAATTATAACATGTTTGAAGGAGTAATATCACTGCACTGTACTACGCTGTTACATTTAATCATGGTTATATTTTCAGACTTTATCGAACATCTACATTGAGTGTCTTCATTGAATATCACCGTCACCTGTATGTTCGAGAACCATATTAAACCGAATAGTACAAATGTTTGCTGTCTTACGTTTCAACCACAAACTATAACTCAAATCCCGAAGAAGTAGCAGTGGCGTTCAACGTGGGGCAGTAGGAAATTCGTGAATTTCAGAATTTGAGGTGTGTGTGTGTGTAGCAGTGTTCGGTATAAGAAGAACTGGTACTGCCTTGCTATATTCGCTAGCTGTTATATTGACGCGGTAGAGTGTCTGTTTGATTTGGAACCGGAAGTTCTCGGATTCAGTTCCCATTGTGGTCGGGGATTATTCTGGCTGGGTTACAATATGACACACATTTTTTTGGGGGAAAAAATACGCTACCAATTGGAAATTTAGTACGGAATCCGTTATGGGCCAAATTGAGTGTCGTTTGTCGCCCTTATAGATCCTTACAAAATCGGTGACGCACAATACGACAATGAACTAAAAAGCCAAGACACACGACAATGAACAACGCGTCATTTAAACATTTGATTGCGCTTGATTTTGGCAAGAAATAATGCATCGAACATTGATTGCCGTTGTCCATTGTAGAGTGTCGTTGTTCTAAACACGCGATAAACGCTATTTAAATAAACGCACAATATACCACGTGACTTGCAAACGCAGCACAACATTATAGCTGGGCAAATGTCAAACATGCCGACTGAAGACTGTATAAATGGAGCTCGATTCACACTGTTCCACGCGACAGACGACATTGAGCAACGACACACGATTATGTACAAAGCCATTCTTCACAACACATGACAAGCTCAATACATTGTCTTGCCGTGCGTCGTTTGTCAATGCCGCGCGTTCGGATCAGTGTTGTGCGTCATTTGACGTCGATTAATTTGAGTTGCAATGCTATGAGGTTAAATTTTATTTACACTTATATGTATCATGAATATTTCTGGGCCAAGTGTGAGGTTGAGCGCTCTATAACCGGTTTAAACCCCCAGTGCTTAGCATTGACCATTCCAGGGCGGTGACCCCAGCTTTATTCTTCTATGTGTATATGTTGTTTCGTTTTGTGGCGTACTGTACCGTTTTGGCAATTGGTTCCTTGCCATATATAAAGGACCACGAAGGTGTGTTGGATAGAAATGCAATACTGCTGCAGCTTATGGAGTTTTTCACTTCTTTATAATGTTCGGTTAATTTAAATTTGAGAGTCCATAATTTGCAAAATATTTGCGCAATTAAGTCATGACCACGCGGCAATCAATATTTAATTCGACATACGACACGCGACAGTTAGCATTGAGACTCAATTTTCGATGAAAGTTTTTTCGTCAAACACAACCTAGCAATGAGACAAACTCATATGACGTGGTTGTTGACGAGTGTCGTTGTTAATTGCCATATCGGGCGTCGCGTGCATTGTCCTCAAAGAGCAATCAATATTGCACATGGTACAAAATTCCGTAATTCACATGGCACATGGCACGAACCGAATTCCGCAATTAAGGCTTTGGAACTAAATGGCCAAATGTGTCGCTATACCAGTAATCGCACCATTTTCCTAACGATGACCAAACTCTTCATGATTTATGTTTATCAGTTGCGAATGATAATTATCAATGAAGCTGTTTGTATGTTGTTATTTTTTTTAACTTTTAATTTGTCAATCTCTGATCAAATGCATTTAATTGTCTGCGTCAATTGTGTCAAATCACTATGACTAGTGCAATCGTTATATATGAATGTGTATGGTGCATTTTTTTAAAGTTTTATCACCCACAAATCGTTATAGCACTAGTTAAGATATTTCTTACCAATTTACGTTGGAAATCTTCTGGTTCCAATGTATGTTATAACATAAACAACTTGGGTAATACATGAATAAATAACCTATACTGGTTGTAAATGTGTATGTTAATTCCACTTTTACCACATCATTAGAATGCGTAGTTATGGTCAGAGTGGAGATCCAGAAAGCTTATTACCGTTCATTGTACAGGCTACACACTCCTTTCGTCGTATGAGTTTTGCATATTTTCTAGTTCTTAATGAGTTTTTGTGACCAATGGAATTTTTATATTGGAATTTCATTCAAAGACTAACTACATTTGATTGCAAAACAATGAACAAGACATATTTAAAATACTCTGTGTTAAAAGGTACATATGTGCTCAAACTGACGAAATTGGTAAATTATGCGGATAATAAGGGTCCATGTATCGCCATCGAAAAGATGGAACGTTTAAGAACAATGGAATAGAACATATTGTAAATATGAAAACATACAATATATGCAATTGATAATTCATGTTATTGCATATATAGAAATCTTAGGGATCGACCTTGAATTGTGTAAATCTGGAACAAATTGGTTTATAATCATTTAGATGCGTTGTTACCATGATCTCACTATTTTGAGTTTCTTTTAAGGCTACATTCCACTTAAGTATAGTTTGTGAAACTTTCTCCTGTACCTTAATCGTACGAATATCTATTATCTTTGTAAATGTGTTATTTATATCATTCTCCAAAATGTATTATCTTAATGAATGATATACGTAAAGGTTATATCTGCCTGCCGAGCAGTTTTCTTTGATTTAAAAGAAAGACTAAGATAATGATATTTGTGTGATGTATTTTCAAATGTGTTTATAATTTTGTTTAATAAATCATCAATATAAATACGTTTACTGTAAACATATTTGAACATGCATTTCGATTGTATTACACTAAAGTGAGGTTTTGATTGCAAATCTTCCCTTCAAATACCAAATTATCAAGATAAAACTTTACTGGTTATAAGATAGACATTAACTAGTATATATTGACACATCTTATTAAGAACGCCATGTTTTGTATACTATTTTAAGTATTATCGATGTACCATTAACGTTCTCAAACGTGACAATATTGTCGTTAAAACAAAGGTACGTATTCAATTAACTATTGATGAGCTTAACTATGGACAGCACTATTAGTTGTGAACCATTTATCAGTGTTTATATGCTGTGTGTAGATTTGTGACATTTTCCGAAAAGCGTTCATCATTATTATCCTCCAAATATACGCCCATACATGTATGTTCTCTTTATATTAGTTTTACTAAACTAGAACTCATTGAGGAAGCAAACTTGTGAGATATAAACCATCTTGTATACGGATTTTACAATATTCGTCAACAATCCGTATGTGCACATTCCCGAGCCTGCTTATTAAAAAAAATAGGTTCTGTGTTCTTTGATCGAGTTGTGCGCAACACACACATAAAGAACACAACAACAACAATCGTTAAAGGGAACACATGTTCAGTCTTTGTGTGTAATCAAGCGAAACTTCCATCGCAATAATTACTTTTTCTTACTCATTAAATTGTATCGGTACATTTGGAATTTGATACACAAGGAAAGAAGGATACATGCATTATAAGGCCGATGTGCAAGGGCCTCTTGTTGAAGAAAAAATACCATTTTGACGAAAGCCATGACATGTTGCCAACGCACTCTACAAAAGTATACTAATACTTTGCAAAACGTTCTGCTCGTGATGGAGCATCTGTAGAATAATGACAGTAATTGTAATGTAACGTTCACATAATTGGAATAATTATGCAAAATGTTTCCTATGTTGTGACGTTTCAGTTCCTCCTTTTGTTCTCCATTTTCCCGTCATTTGATAAGTTCGAACAATTATAATATTGAGATCTGATGATACGTAAAATATGTTTAGACATATTGATAGTTCAGTGTAAATTGAAACGGACATCGGTGAAAAGAACAATTATTCTCTAAACGTTTTGCATCTTCTGGCATTTGTTAATAGAAATATAGTTCTTGTATTCATATTTCATATATTAGAAAACGCCAATAAGCTGGTGATTGCGGTGGCATTACTGTTTGAATGCGTATGTGATTTTATATTTTAGTAAGTCCACGATGATTCTCACATCGTACGTTCAGTTTGTGGTCGTTTGAATAAAAAATGAAAATGATGTTTGTGTGATGCTTGTGTGAACTTTGTATGCAAAGAAGGTTTCCAAAGCCAAACATGATGTTCCATATAGTTTATTAATTACATAACAATATACATGTAATATATTACAATGCACATGTGAACTATATATATATATATANNNTATATATAATGGTTATCATTTGTATTTGATTTTGGTGTGTTTTTCTATGAGTAAGGATGATACAAAAACTAATATGACACCAACAATCACAATATTGGTCACCTGCCTTATTCAATTACCTGCCTTACTTGACCACTTTACTTGACTGGCTGCTTACCGTAGGTAAGACTGTATTTAGGTTGTGTAATTTATATACATGTCTAACTGATTCATATATTGGTTTCAAACAGACCATTCAACTGCACATGCTCACCATCTTACAAATGGATTTCGTCAGTCGTGTTGTCATGAAAACAATGAAACAACCAATATTTGTTTTAATATCCTGAAATCAGACAGCTGATGATACATGTTTCGCTCTTTGTCTCTGTTATATAGGGATTTTAGTACACGTAATATATAATAAATATATTTACTCTGTTAAATAAGCGAAACACCAGGATAGAAACGTGCATTATAATACACGTCTGCGATATTTTCGCAATCCGTAAACGATTTACCTTCGTATTTGCAGTACTAACTATTCATTGGTCCCACTCATTTTTGTGAGCTGGAGACAGTTTTGTCTTTTCTCAAGATGCGCCTGTCTTAAATAGATAAAAAGAGGTTGTATATCTTTAAAAATTAAAACCAGTAAAATCAGTGTGATTTTGAAAATCACAAATTATTCCAGATGACATATGATATACGAATATATTTAATCTTTGGGAATTTTTTAATTGAATTATATGCATTTGCAACAATGACGCATGTTGTCCTACACTTAGACGAACGCACCTATATACATAGTAAGACTGATATAGGAAGCCAGCAAACGACTAGCCAACGGGTGTTGACCAGAACACAATAGATTGTCTGACATACGCAATAAATGCCAACGGGTTTCACTGCATAACGTTGGAGTGAGTTTTGTGAACTTGATCAACATATTCGTCCATTGCTTTGCATGGGACATTTAGCGATAGTAAGTCGTTTAAACACAATTAAAACAAATGTCAGCATCGAATGTGCTATTTTCTTATCAAAAGATTAAACCTAGCGACGATCAGAACAAATATGAGAATGACATAGCTGACATTCCTATACATGGCTTGAGAGGCAATATTTATCTCAAATGGAGATTATAACTGAAGAATCATTGTCATTATTCATTCTAAAGGTCTAAATTTCATCTGTTTGCTATTATTTAATTCACACAGAAATGCACAGTTTTTATTCAGTATTGGATTTGTCACGTCACAGAAAAATGAAAAAGTAGAAAACATTATAATTAATTATTATCTGCAAATATTAAACATAGTTTAAATGGAGTATATATATGTAATTTATCGATGCTACACGTACACTCGTGTACTTTCCTTTCCTTTAAACATACATAAGATACAAATTCATTAACAACTGATGATTCACAAAAAACAATTACTACTATGGTATCGGGGTACTTCACGTTTAAAATGCGTATTATTCTGTTTTGAAATCTGAATGAACTTTAAACTAAAATTGCCAAAAAAAGTGTATACAGATAAATAGAATACATGGGTGGTTCATGGATGTAAAATGCTTATTGGCTTAAACTTAGAACACGAAAATAAGATCGCCAACTTAGTGCCAACCCGGATAAACTTTGTCCACCCCGGAACCTTCCGTGAATTCAATGTATCCTGTTTCTTTTGTATAAGTGTTTACAATTATTTTTAGTTATTGTTTAGCTTATAGATTATATGTTTTTTCTGTATTTTTAACCCAACTCCACCTTCATTATCCCTTACCGTTCAAATAAAAAGGTCGTCTTATATTAACATTCACATATTAATTTTAATTGTAAATGATTCTGGAGGAAACTGAATAAGTGTTAATTTAAAGTGGCCGTCCTTGTCTTACCGCAGACAGTGCAAGATCTATTTCTAGATTGTAATTCTTTTTTTATAGTAATTATATTTACTCTGACTTTGCGGCACGATACAATTATGCACTTCTGGGTAGAGAACATCGTTGACAAATTCAATTACATATAATGTTGTTGATGAAGGCTTCATTCAGTTATTTATATAGTCCAATAAAATGTTTCTAAATGGTTAATGTTGGTGAATATACCGCGTTTTTACTGGTTGATTCAACGAATGTCTATCCACAAAGATGAACATCGATGATTGAGCGATAATTAATTTGACATTAATACAGAGGCTGCTTTCAACTTAAGTACTCATATCATGTGCAAATAGACAACTCGTTAGCAAGAATATCTGTAAAGCTAAATATGACAATTAACAGGTTTTTTATTGTTAGACAAGTCGAGCACGTAGAAGTGTTTTGAAGTTTACACTATACCATTATAGGATGCGATAGTATAGTAGGAATTCGGTCACCCCTTTATCAGGTCGATGTTGCATATATAATTGGGACTACACAGACTATAAAAGGAAGGTGCTTATATAGAGTAATTCACAAGAACAGTAGATATAAACACCATCGGCCAATGAATGTAAATTGCTGTAAGACGCGACGTGTCCCACACGTCATTTTACTGGTGTGCGCAATAACGACGCTTGGCCAGATTTAAAACCATACTAAATGAAACATTAAAATGCCGGTAAAACAGACACAGAGAGTGATGACGGTAACAATTAATGGCATATGCCATTTTAACTTTGCTCTCTACTAACGCGCAAGAGAGTGTAGCTTTGTCTTGCATATGAACGACTTAAACTAATCTACGGTTATCTAAAAGGAGGAATTATTAACGGCGTCCCCTAAGGGCCACACTAATGAATTCTTTTATTATCCACTGCTTTTATTACAGAACACCAAATAAAGGCATACACTGATAAACACTGGGATAACCGCCGTACAACGTTCAATGCAAATCATCGGGGGTTTAGCTCGGTTTGGGGGCAGTCGAATCTTACACTTCCACCATATCAATCACAAATCAAGCGTGCGTCCACAACAATTTTAATAAAATAACCCTTACCCTAAGGGGACATGCTGTAATTTGGCTACAAGCAAAAGGATTCGAATATAGTGAATATAGCGACTTATCCCATTACAATAAATAGTTTCCTGTTCCCAATCATTAATGGCTGAATATTCTTGCACTGGCAAAAATATAACTTAATGTCCCAGGAAAAAGGTTATGGTTAAGTTCGTATACATTTTGTATAACAACACAGCCTAATTAGTTACACTAGTTCACTTGTACTGCTCCTGTACTGTTATTTTGTTCTATATGTGTGACCTTGGATCCGACAAGGTCAATATTTACTATTGTTAATGTGTCAATATGTCACGTATTACTATTAAGGAGTAAGGCATACCAATATCTCATGAACTAAATCGTTTGTCCGAAACTATGCTCCTTAATTTTTAAACGTTCGATATGGGTTCCTTTAAATTGCGAACGAAATGAGCGTTTTCAGCCTACACATTCTTTTAAAGTTAAACGATCACATTTCACAATGCATCAACAAAAAATAAGTATCAATGTTAAGCAATATAGCAATGTCTGAATGGTTTGCATATTTTGTCAAAAGTAGTTTGTATGTGTTTATTTTATTACTCCCATGCGTTTACGAATCACCAAACAAATATTGTTTAAACCAAAAAAAAGGTGACGAGCAAACGAAAGGTATACATGTCATTAACCTCCGAAGAACCCCTGTCATATGCATAAAGGTTTGTGAATTTGATTTTAACAAGAACGACTTCTAACAAAAGTTTCTGCCGTTATGCTATTTTGGGAGTTTTATTATTTTATTAATTTGGGTATTTTATTTATATTGATCGAAATGGTTAATGTAGTGGATAGTTCCCATGACATTATTTTAGAAAACGTGTTTTTAGACTACAGGGATATAAACATGTACATGGGGTTTGTCGACATATTGATCCAATTATCATTACGGATGAATAAATTAATACAGTATACACGTATAACACATATACATTAAATATCAAAATAAAATATGTATGAGCCACATGGTCACTGAAGACTTACTGCTAATTTATAGATGTATATTACTGTAATACGCCTGAAGTGTCAAGTTCCAGTCTGCATGCGTTTAAACGAGCTTAAACAATAGCGTCGATTAGCTTTTTATGGAACTTAAGAAAACCATACTATGCAATGCGTGAAAAAATGAGTGTGATGTTGGTTCATGTTATAGAATATGTGATGGTTGTTTTCTTCTGAATTCCTGAGCATGTACTTAGAAGTCGCTTCAATTCGAAAATGACGAAATGATTGAAGCTTGCATAAACAGTAATATATGCCACAACAATGGATTAACTTGGATTAGTTATGAAATTATGTGTAGTGTTATTCACTATATATTTGAGTCGCTTCAATAGTGTTAGTGTTTTTTTTATTTGGAAAAAATGTAAGTGAATCAATCATCTTTAGATATATGTAGTTGGGCAATGTGTAATTAAATGTGATTTATAATTCAATTGTAGGCGTAAGCATTCAGTTGGTAAATAAAATAAACAACCATGCGTCAATTATTTTTGGAGAACACTTCATTAGCAGTATGTCGAAACTGCTTAGCAATTTGTATCAAAGAGCTGTTTTGTATGTAATAACGTGCAATGTTTGACTAGCATATTTTCCAGCAAAATCACTGGACTTTTCTTTCCATTCGCAAAGAGAACACGCACTCTTGCAACATAGTTCTGATAATATCATCGAAGTGCTTCAAATCATTGTAATTATTCGTAATTATGTCATGGTTTGTTTGTAAGACATACAACTCGATAGGTCAATAAAAATAGTTCGAAGGCTAAATACTTAATTTCCCAGAAGAGAAAGGGTATCCGTGAATACGTTCATATTTAACAAGACCATACTTTAGTGTATGCATAGTCTACACATTAATGCTTTTTAATAAATTTGATTGGCTACGTCTGCATTTAACTTACTCTGCCCACGAACGTTACATAATCAAGACTCGTTTAACGTCCAAGACAATTTCCGTCACCTAAATCATATTAACTATATAGTACCTCATTTAAAAAATCAAAGTTGGGGGAGTATAGCAGCGTCAAAATAAGATGTTCTGTTCGTATTTCGAACCACATTCTGATTACTTACCTTCGGAGTTCAGGAACATCAGCATGTATAGAATCTCTTTTTTAACAGTAAACGGATGTATGTACTAATACATATGTATGATATAAAGCCATATAGTAATTGTTTAAAACTTTATCTGATATTCCACTATATAAATCGTGTAACATCTGGCGCCGAACATGGCCATACACATGTTTATGGTAAGGAACGACATGTACAAATACTAGATTAAAAAACATTAAATCAAGTTCAATACAAAAGTACATACAAACCCTTTTACGGATTAAATATTATAATTGTATTGATCAAATATGTTATTTTTAAAAGAATGACCGTTGTTAAATTCGCTAACGAACGTGTAAAAAACTACTCACATGCTAAAACAATACCATACATCGCACAGTTCCACTGTCAGAAACGATACATAATTGTGTTTGACGCTTAACATATATAGCTTCCTTAAACCAATACGAGCAATTTGCCATACCTGTTAGGTATGCATGTATGATGTGTTCCTTTTACTTAGCGTAATGCGGTTATTAACTTATTCACTTTCATTAAATTCAAAATATTTGCTGTGTATAAGTGTTCTCTGTCATCTACATAGCCCTTGAGAAAATAAAATTAATGAATTATCAGTCTGTACCTATAAATTCCTGAGTTAAAAGTACAAGCCTTTATGTGTCAATTGTTGAAATTAATAACATGAATGCGTGTTCATAAACTGATTATGCATACACATTATTAATAACCCTTTAAACCCAAAAATGGTTGCAACAATTGTATTGTCCGTCGCGTTGATTAATATTGATTATATTGATTGTATAGTTATCAAATAATAATTATGGTAACAAATGTATTAAGAGTCGCCGTGGCGTAGTGGATATGGTGTCCGCCTAGCGATCTGGAAGTCACGGGTTCGAACCCCACTGGGAGCGTTTTCTTCGATCTCCCCCAAAGACACCAAGTACTGGTTCTAGTTCCAGGAAACGGACTCGAGAGCGTTTCTATAAGCCTAAGGCTTTCGATGCAATCGAGCTAAAATGAATAGGTTTAAACTAAATGTACTAGTACATTTTTACAAACTGCAATAGCAAAGCAATTGGTGTCCTAGAGTTAACACCATTAATTACCGTACTTAAACAAGTTAAAGCCAAATTAATATTTCCATTTCATCGTAATTTTTCTATCCCAAATCCATCTCTCAAACGCAATTATCATAATCGAGCATGCACAAGGCAATTATCATAATCGAGCATACACAAGGCAATTATCATAATCGAGCATGCACAAGGTAAATATCATAATCGAGCATGCACAAGGCAATTATCATAATCGAGCATGCACAAGGCAATTATCATAATCGAGCATAAACACGATATGTTGTGTCCTTCAATATTTGATAGCGATATCATAGTACTAGTTTACCTAGTTAATGTGTCAAATATGTTATTTATTGTTTATAACAAGGTTATTTCATTACAGACCTTTATTGGTTTAATTATTTTCGTTATTTTTTATGCTTTTGATTTGTAAACATTTCTGTTCCAAACGAGAATTATATGGATAATACACAGTTGTTTTCTGTTCCATGTTTCATCACAACGATATTTCTAATTGAGCATAATGACTGATGATGGACTACAAAAGAAATGATATGTTATGCATTGAACACCATTTACAATCGTGCCCTAAGTATTATGTTAACTTATTTTTGAAGTTATGTTTAGCATTATTCAACGTGCATTGTTACATGGAGGTCATTGTCCAATTGCGAAAATTTAATTGGATAACTATACATAAATTAAATAAACATGCATGGTCAAGTAAAGGCTTATATCATAAAATAAATTGGATATAATATATTAAGTGATATGCCGAACATATCTTTAAATAATCAGTATGGTCTTGAAATATCTCACTTTTCTAGAATAGCTTATGACAAAGTTTCAAATTCAAAAAAGCACTAAGTGACTGTCAATTATATTCGTTCGCTATTTACCAATCCCAGATTGATAAAAAACTAAGATTACAAGAAAGAGTATTTTTCAGCGGGGAAGATTTCTGAAAGAAATTCTCTGGAGATCGTATGAATAAGTCGAAAATAATATCAATTAAATCCCTATTACCTAGCAACACGCACTGAATGTACTGAATAAAATATTTAACAATGACAACCAGACACGTTAAATGCCACACGTCTCACAGTCACACGTATACTCCGTAGGCATTCATTTAATGGAATCACTAAATGCTACTCAATGATACTATTGCACATTTAAAACAAAATACTGCTGAAAATATTGCTGTATTAACCTTCTGATGAATTTGTTAGTACGAGTTTGAAAGTGTGGCCAATCGAACTCACTCATTAAAATGAATGCTAATAAATGTGTCGTTTTATTGAAACATTTTTGAAAGTGTAGGACTTGAATTGTTTTCCTTATAGTTACATCGATACATTGTAAATGGAGAGGTGGTCCTATAATCTTAGTTAACAAAGGTGTTTTAAGGTCTCATCAAGTTAACCAACTTAAGTCTCAAAAATGAACAATACATTCTTATTATCGAATTTTATATGATCGACATAATAATGTATGACTGTTAACGTATATACCGGTACACGTAGTAAAGAGAATGAATTTAAGAAATGTTAGCCGACACATAGTACACCGCTTTAGCTGAACTCGTCACGAACGGCGACGGTATGGTAGATTACACGGTGATTTCGCTAATACAATCGGCTTAAGCATAGCTATAGAAGTAATCGATTTCCCCAAGTGAGACCTTATCAACTTACACGGCTTTTTTCGTAACTGAAAAAAATATCAACTTGCGTGATAGATATGCAGTTCATTTATATACTACTTCGATAGTTGTACAAAGGCAGTGAATTAAATGTGGTGTACATTGTTACTTGTATATAAGCAAAACAAGACTTAGAGCAAAGTGCATTTGAATTATAGTATTAAACAAATACTGGTAACGTATTGTGAATAAAACAAATCATCATAATTTGGATAATAATATGATCTATAATTAAACACACACTTTCTTTGGCAGTTTAATATTTCTCGAGAGCCCGACTTTCCCCAGTAATGATGTTGGTTTAGTTATAGCATTAATTATTTATGTCCGTGTTCCTAAGTTTATTAGAGTGGCGATTTCGATAAACTGTTTGTACCGAATAAAAATGTTACGACCACCACAATCTTTCTTTGAATTGTTACTTACATTAACATGTTAAGCTTGTGTTATTGTTGTAGGATAAATATGGTATTACATTTTAATGATAAAAAAATTATGTAAATATGTTCAAATTTTACCGTTCAGTAGTGTGTTTATTATATGCTTGACTAGTAGATAGAAACATCATTTAAATCATGTCCCTTTTGGATGTTGTAGATACCGTGATCTTATAATACATCCGCATATGTCAATATTCCATTATACCAGTGGAAAACATATTAAATGCCAACTAGTAAATAAGTATATAATATTACAAATGCGTGAATGCAAGATACTTTTGGCACCATGGAATTCAGCAAAATGTTTTATGAAACCCCTTTGTTATACTTGTTTTATGATTGAGAGAATGAACGTAAAGTAACTCAATTTTAACTGCACTTGACATAATCAATATTTTTATTTATGTTCGACATTGTAAATATTTTGTCTGCTACTTCTCTTTTTTTAAAACTGCTCTTTTTTTAATAAAGAAACAACAGGCGGTTGTATTAGGTATACATTGATCATTAATTCGTGTGTCAACTGTCAACTATACCGACTGAATCCTAAACCGCAATTAGTGATGGGTGTTCAAAGACCACAATAGACAAGTGAACTAAAGGAGATGCAATACTTTGCCGCAGTAGTTTGCAGACAATGTACTTATTCCGTAGGCAAATAAGTTAATTTGTATATAAGCGTGGAGTGGTATTGCCGCAAAACATGTAGCTGCCCTCGTGTAGTCGTATTCTGGATGCAAGTGTTACTAAATGAACTTTCACTTTTTCATTGAAAGGCAGCATACTAATATTAAAGGAAACATGTGTATTTATAGTTTGATTTATAAATTAACACACATTATTTCACGAGAGTGACAATACTATTATTATCATTTGATCTGCAGTATGTATGTGTTCGTGAACAGATTAGCAGTGCGTGTTTTACTAACGAAATAGTTCCCGTTTAATACAAGTAGCCAAGTCATGCCAGATTTTCACCCATGACTTATTCCAATAAATTGCATTTCTAGAAGTACTTTTGTAACATATAGCACAAACAATGTGTTACTATTTCGCGATTACATATTTACTCCCAGAACTTACTTATTGACGAGAAAACGTTAACCTGAAAAAAATAATAAAATGAATGTGTTTTGAACGCTAAAAAATGTTTGCTAAAGGATGGTAACAATAACAAAATCTTTTTGTTGTTCCCTCTCATTTCCTTGTCGCCAGATTCGCAGTATGAGTTTTACAAGACTTGTCCTGATTTTAGACAAAGACAAATATTTAACTCCTTTGTAAACAATATGGATTTTAAACAAATCTGTGAACAGGCATAAATTGTGCACATCTCCGGGCGTACTAATGTAATCACGATTTAATGTTGTTTTATAAAATTATTTTCTTCGGAAAAGACGAGATCACAAACACAACGGCCATTAACACAGCTTCTCAAGCATCAAACGCCGACTCTGGAAGAACATAACGTGTTTCTTGTTCAGTATGTTATCCGTTTAGTAAGGAATAATGGGAATTCAATAAACGTCCGACGTACGTTCTTATAATTAAGCACAGTCTTTACGGTAATAATGTTTGTAAGTTACATTAACACTACATCAGAGAATCTACATGTATAACTGGAGGCAATAAAGCATTATTAGTAAGTTACTTAACGAGATTGGAAGAATGACCGCCAGCACATTTGCTATTTTCCAAATGGTAATTATATTCTGCGATTTTGGCAGTATCATCACGCAATATTGTTTCTACCAAGTTTATTCTAAAATATGGCGCTAGTCCAGGAAAGATACAATCGACCAACTATATCACAGATTGACTACTATACGTCGTGAGGTAGTCCCGCAATCGTAAAAGTACATTGCCTCTGCTTTGATAGGCTTTTAGCAGATTATAAACCTGCTTAAGAGAATCAGGATGTAGTAAGAATATAAAACACTTATATAATCATTTAGTGAATTTGATGTCAACGATATGCGTTGAAACCCTCGTTATTGACAATACATCTACGTACGGCGACACTACACTATTTGACGCATACGCAAAAGCAAAAGACTCTTATCATGTACAAATGTCTTTTGTTCGGAGTCCAGGATAGTTTACAAACTGAAGGGTAAAGCAAACCGTAAATGTGATACAAGACGGTAGGCCCTATACATCTGGAATTTATAATTATAATGTTTTGCAAACTAGTATATGTCGATGATCGAGCAACCGGGGTTTAATATTGTCATAATCTGTTAATAAAATATATTTGACAAGCATACGAAGGGTCAACAATTCAATAACCTAATTTATGTTAGTTCTGACGAATTCATTATACGGTTACCGTTATAAAGGCGTTAATTACGGTTTGTGAACTTGAAGAAGATAAAAACGGACTGTAAGAACATGGTATGCCCTGATTATGTTTCGTGAATATTTTTGTCTGATGGTGATTGTCATATAATTTGTAAACCATGGTATAATAGTTAATATAACCCAGGAGAACAGGCAGGCCCTAAATATCTCTTCAATTTATAGTAAAGCAAAACATAGAACTCGTTATCATTACTAAATGTGAACGAGACAGTTAACATTCTAAGGCATGCCGTTAGGTAATATCATTTATAATAGTGTGTCTTACCTTAAGGAAGTTCGTATTGGCGAAATTGGAATGTTTTCTGCCTTGCGACCAGGAGGTCTCGGATTCGATCCTCAGTCTTGGGCGTTCCTAAGATTTACATGTTTATCATTAATATCATTCCTCTGTCTCTAAGCGTTTTATGCGAAAGCGCACGATCTAGGTTACCATTATTTTTCTGATTTATCCTTTTTACGCGAGAAAAACGATACAATCCCTAAGAAAAGTATCCACACATGTTTTATTTTATTATTATAATTAAGGTTGAACATCAAACTTGAACTTGGTAGGAGCAATTTGAATATAGTTTTACATTAGGTTTGCATTTTTCAAATCTACTGTAGACGATAATATCGAGGTCAAACGTAGCTCATTAAATGGGTAATGTTGGTTTGAAAGTGAATTATCGGACAACAAATATTAATATGTTTGTATATTTACCTTAGATAGTTTCAACAGCATGTTAGACTCCAAGCTCTTTAGCAATTATAGTAAACAGTTTAAATCAAGTATGTCGACACTATTATTATTATTAACTTGCCGTCATCGGATAGGTAAATGACTAATAAATTATACATGTATCCATATACAAATGTAATATGAGAATAATATTTAAGTTAGATTTACAAACACTGTAAGACACGCAGTTGGTATGTGAACGTATATAATTTCCATTGCTTTAAATGACGTTTGCAAGAGTGCGACGATTTTCTTTACATTCACGTATGAAGCATAGAACACCAGACCATAAAAACCTTTGAGGCAGTTTTTCAACAATTTGAGTTAATTGTTAAAATCAATCAATGAAATCTACGATGGATAATATCTCATGTATGAATGATGAATACTTTAGATTTCCCTTACATCGGAAAAGGTTCAATTTACTGAAGCTACATTTCAAAGTAGCTTTAATATATTATGCGTTTTAAATAATGCATGCAATGATTGTTATTGAATTGCTTGTGCTTTATTTCAAATAAAATTATAACGAGCTAAAATGAATAAGGTTTATAATGTTCGTGTTTAAAATTAGAAAATATATATATGCAATACTATTTCTCCAGATGTTTGTTAATGGTTACATCAGCCCTAACTATATCGAATAAGATGCGCAAATGTTCAGATAGGAAACACTGCCATATTGCAATCATGTAATGTTCCACACGGCTCGCGTCAGTTATGATTGCCCATGCGTGTAAATTGCATTCGCAGTATTTAGAAACGAACATCATTCTGATCATTATTTTTAATTTCACATACACGGCCATGTCCTGCGCGACTTCTATTATACCTACACGATCGGTGGCTTAGCATTAGTCTCTTACGCGAACTGGGTTAACACTTATAAGTATTCATAATTATTGACATGATTTTGTCGTACGCCATTCAATTCAATCAGCCATCTATAATGATACTAAGTTTTCAATAATTCAGGCGAATGTACCAAACTTTTCAGGTATTTGTAATCATTTAATTCTTCTATAGTGAGGTAATACGCTTGGAACATCCTTAAACGTAAATGGTAATTGATAATTTGATACATACACATGCTTTTACTGATTAAATAGTTGTTGTAATACATTATTAGCCAGAGATATGTGAATGTGTTACCGTTATATTGGTATTCAAAATAATATTTTAATATTTATAGCACGTATTTAAAGCCGCTAACGAATGTACGAGTTCGAATGCAATTCACTCTCGTCCGACGTATAGTTTTACTACCGGAAAGTATTCAGCAATAGATAAGACTCATAGCTTATATATATCTCCCTGAAACCAGTCAGAAAAGTGTGCTTTTATTAACGAGCAAGAAAATCGACGGACAGTCGTAGCATTGATCCCAATGTTCAATTTCTGGATAGTTTTAATAAAAATGTGTGTTTTTTGTAAATTTGTATGACGAACAAGCGTTAACAATTCAGTTAACAGAATGCTATCTCCATATAAGATAGTTTGGACAGAAGGGACGGAATTAATAGATACAATTTCAGAAGTTCAGCACGGATATTAGTATAGAGCTGGCTTTCAAGGAAATTATGAAATGGTGATTGCCTTAGTCCGCGATTGTGACTGTATCTGGTGTGAGTTGTATTCCCTGCTGAATGATAATGAAGGCTACAACGTAGGGTTTGTCGCTGTGCAAGTGCCGTCTCAAAAGCGTTACACGTTTTGGATTTACGGTACTTTAGACTTCGAATATCGTCCCATCCAAAAACTTTAACAGAACATCGAATATGTGTGTGTTTTCTTAACAGCACGTCCATTTATAATAGCATAAAACGTAATAATGTATTGCTACATTCGTAACACGGCGGATAGACGCTTTTCAATGTTAAAATATTGTATATCAGCAAATCATAACAAAATAAAACAATACTGAAATAGTACTAATTCATTAAATTTCGTGAGTCTTGCCTATACATTATTGCACATTTCAGTATTTCGAAGCAAACTGGGGATTTCAAATACAACGTAATTTGCCTCCCCCTGACTAATTTTCCAAACTGTATGATCTCAATGATGCATGCGTACGATATACACGTGTCGTTCTTCCTTCAATTAAGATATCACAGACTTCATGTAAGAAGAAAAAGTATCCGAATTCATTGAATTAAGAAACGTTACTTTTTGCGACAATTGTGTTATTCTGTGTGATATTAATCTGTGGACTATTGACATATATTTTCCAAACATGACTCAGTTACTTCTTTATATTCTAATTTTTATGTTTTATGTTGTTTTTTTCAAGTGTGCATTATTATTAACTAAAGACTATATATGTAATGAATGATGTCAAGCGAGCATGTGTTACAAAAAACATTATCGTCCCCTTATGTGTGTGTGTTTTTTTTTTTTGCAAAGTGCCGTTTAAGATATATTCAATATTGTATTATTCATCGTGAATACGTTCACTGGGATTTTCGTCCGATGCGTAAATATAAAAGATTGTACATCAATGAAAAATACCATTTATTGCTCTGTTTTTTAATTTGAGATATTACTAGCATATAGTCATAACGCACATCTTATAATTGAACAGGCAACGGTAATTCGTTAAAAGAATCATGTAAATATTTTCCAAACCAACACTTTATTATTTTCAGTATTGTGAATGAGTAAGCACGATCGACACACCGTGTACCCAAAATATAGATATTAAGCTAAAAGCATATATTATGTAATAGTACGTATATATCATCAAATTAAATATTATAATTTGTATTGTATATTTGAATGATAGACAGCGAATATATTTTCCAACATTTTCACTATTTTGAAAAAGCCCCTATTTTATTTTGCAAACAGTCTGGATTTTGATTCCAAACGCACCGAGTGGCTTCCCATTTTTATTAATCCACATACCATTGCAATGTGCCTTATATAGTATTGAACGATGCAAATATGACACATTAATTTTACACAAGTCGTATGGGCATGTGCTCATTTTGATATTTGATACAATCATAAAATATTGCTTGTGAACATTGAACGCAATATAAAACAGGTGTTATATATACATATGGTGTTATAAACTATATATTAGTATCACTTTAGAAGTGTTGGCGATCTGGCGCGATCATGAAAAAGGATGCTGATTAACGTATTAACGTTGTTCTGGAAGTATAGACGTGTTATCTTTTTTCATTTGACAACGAAATGTGTTATTGAGCCTCCAATCATATTCTCAATCATAAACAGTACATTGTATTTAAAGACTTGTCGAGGATTAAAAAAGAAGCTTATGACATACACAATTCATCCACTTCAAGCGCTGCTCCAGATACATATTGTTTTCGAGTGTGTGTGTGTGTGTTTTTTACCGTTAGCTGTGAATAACATTCGTAACTTTCGCGACTGTTCATTTTGATTTTTGTATATACCCTGCCATAACGAATGCACGATTAAATAAACATTGCTCTTTTACTATCGTTATTTCTCTTTGTTTTTATTAATAAAATTTGTCGCAATGGTCATCAAGCATTGATCCTAGCTGACGGAAATTTGATTGCAAAGTCATAAATTTACAATAAATACGTAAGCTCAGTATTCATTGAAGTCCATGGAAATGTCATTTAGCATCGATCTTGGCGACAGTCTGAGAATTGATGTCGGCAAAACATGACATTCACTGAGCATCCACGGCGAACTTTTGAAGAACAACACTGAGTTTTGTTACAAAAAAAGTAATTTGAACTTATATTAAGCCATACATTAGACAATGTAACAATACTGCGAAACACATATACAAATAATTAGTAAGTATTTTATAATATGTTGCCTAATACAGTGAACTATGTGATATTCATTGGACACATTAAAAAAAACGTGTAATCTATGACAGATGTAAGAAAATTTATATTAATCCAGTATGCACTTGTTTAACAAACAGACATCATTGGAATTGATATATTTTAACAAGTTATTTCATGTGACTATTGTTTATAGAAAAGTGTACTAAAAATTGAAAAAACTTTCATTTCTTATCACGAGCAGAAAGCAGTGTGCGCCGCAACCGAACTCTTTGGATTTATTTCAAGCCCCTTCTTTTTACAACGGCCATTTAAAGAGTGAAATATGACAACATTGAAGAAAAGTACGGGGATACGTACCGGATAGTGTTCACAATATATAATATACTAAATGTGTTATATATTAATATAAAAACTATAATTTTCAACATCATCTTAAACCTTTTCCCAATACGGTCTGTTCTCCGTGCTCACTGGGTTAGTATTGTGTGTTTTCACAAAATGAAGAAAACTAATTCATATCGATTGGAATATCTTATTTTATACTTATAACGGCCTAATATGAGTTTTAACGAAAACAATTGAAATATTCACTTTTATACCGTCTGATCATCAGTGCATTAACTAAGCGTGTATTATTGTACTCTCAGACTTGATTTTTCACACCCAGTCTGAAATGTATTGGTTTCGAGAACGGCCTTTTTGTAGCTGTGAGCTGCGATACATGCTTGTATGCATATGCAGGGACCAACTATTTATTTGTTTTTGCCTCCATGGTTTAAAAAGACTTAAAAAGTAACAAGATAGTACATATGCGCAAATGTGAGTGTTTTGCATTACTTAAAACAACTAAGGGGGTAAACCTGTTTATATCAAAATAGCAAACTGGTACAAAAGGCATTATAATTTAAATAACGTTTTTGTTTTTACAGAACCGTTCAAAATATTTGGTATGCCAATCCATTACACGATGCTGATGAACTAGTACAATAATTGTAGATTTGAACTAAATGTATTTACGGTTAGACTACCTTAATACATACTGTTTGATCTAGTGAACATTTGGCCATTGTAATTGTCAGCGTGTTTACAAACTGTCATTGAACAAAACTGGCGATGTTATTACGTTTAAACTAATCTTTAATTGGATTAATATATATAACCTGTTACAACACAAGTATTTTATTCAAGCAATCATAAGTGCATTAATAAATTCATACTAGTCCAGTGAATCAAGTGAGAAGCAATCATATGTCATCAATAAAATACATTGCGTGCATGGTTTTATCAAATAAGTTGATTACCGTTGATTCGAGTTACCGTGATGGTGAACATGTACGTGACAAAAAAGAACATCTATCAACATACCAGACTTCAATGCTTAACTCATATCGGATGCCCGTATAATTCAAGTAGTGTCAAGCAAAGAGATAAAAACAAAACAAAACAACGGCTATATATTATTATTTTATCGTTTATCTCCTAAACAATAGTTCAATCAGATATGCAAATTAAATTATTGTTAATTTGTTCAACCTTTTCTCTTATTAATTTGGTCGTAAACGGAATGACATATTGAGTTTACGATGCAAAATCATAAATTAACTACATTTTGTCTTCGTAGCATTCAGTCTAGACTGTTCAATTAGTCTAAGCAGTTTCAGTTTAACCAAGCTAACGATCAGTGACATATAGCAACACAAGTGTACTTGATCGTATTTTGCGGATCATGATGTAGTAGATAAATTATTTTCCTATGCCTATCGTTAAATAAAACACTTATAATTTAGATTGTTTTGTTTTTCATAAGGTGGTTACACTTATATCATCCTTTCTTTGTTCCCTCTTAGATTTATTTGCACGTCGACAGATCCGTGGTAAGAGGTTTACGAGACTGGTTCTAATTTCAGGCAAAATTGTGAAATAAATAACTCCCTTGTACACAAAATTGATTTTATAAAATTCTTCTAAGCAGTCTTAACATTTGTATATCCGCAGCCGTGCTAATGTAATCACCATTTAAAAATAAGATCTTTGATTTGCTTATGTTCTGGGGAACAGACAAAATCAAAAACAAAACTGCCATGATTACGGCTGCAAGCGTTAAACGTCTGCTCAGGGAGAATATTATCAGTCTCTGTTTCTGTATTTAATCTGATTGAGTGGAGCAAGATGGACATTCGGTGTACTTCGTCGTGTTTTCTTAGAATTAAGCCGAACCTCTAAGTAATTACTTTTGTCCGTACCCGTAGAGTCCCATCAGTACATTTGAAATTGGATGTACAGATAAAAACAGATAAAGGCAGTATAAGCAAGACACATATTGCCACGGGAATTATTTAAGCCAGCACGGTGTCTATTTTGCGCAATACCATTATATCCTGTGAGTTTTCCGGTATCACAAAGCATAGTCGTTTCCTTAATATAGGATTGTAAGATACGGCGCTAGCCCAGGTGAGGTACAAATGGCCGACAATCGCGAAGATTGACACTGTCGTGATGTAGCACTTGGTCCTAAAGGCGTTAAAGTATCTCTCCGCTGGGCTAGGCCTATAGAAGATTATTACCCTTTCCACAAGTACCATGACCACATACCGTGTTGACAGGAATGTTGTGAGCAGATTCAGTACACAAGCTGACAAAAACCCTCCATATTGTAGATGTCCACGATTCGCGTTGACACCCACGGAATTGCCATTACAATGAGATATAACGTTTCTAAAATGCTTTATGCATAAAAATAACAACAAACCGCGACTTTCTTGGGTTCTGAGTTTCGGATAGTAATTGCCAGAAATACTTTGGAAAAAACGCAAATTGTTAGAAGACTTTGCACTCCATATTGATCCAGAGCATTTATAATGTTCTGCAAATCGTTTCTGTTGGTGATGGAGGACCCGGAAAAATAATTGTTGTAATTGTAATAGGTAACGTTTAAAGCGTCTGTATCGTTTTGTACAAGTATCTCTGTAAATGTGTCCGACATCGAGACGCGTCCGTTAATTACAAATTCCCTCATAGCCATCAGCCTTTCAAGATGTTCTGTTGGCGATTAATTGTGATAGATAACTAAAGGAAATATAAATCTCTCTAAAGAAGCTGTTCAGATAACGTGAATACACTTCTAATGTTTGGAAAAAGCATCTGCGGCCAGCTGAAAAGTGCTTTAGTAACAATATTTATCCTATGAATATATTGCAACAACCTTATTTATACGTTGATAGATTTCATGTCCTTTGTAGTGTTTTTATTGTTTTATATATATATTGTTATTGATCAGTGCATGAAGATGCATTTTTGTTAGCTTGTCATTTGATAATAATCGTAATGGCTGTTTCACATCGAGCCCCAATTTGTACATGAGTCACATCTAACAAGCATCGTCCTCCGCGTGCCTGGTTTACCCGAAACAATTAAAAAACAAAGTGTTTAATTTGCTAGAATACAAATACATAATTGAAAATATCAATTCGTGAAAAAGTACTATGTGTGAGTGTATACAATATCTAAACTTAATGTTGAATAAAACGAAATGGGATCGGCATCATATGATTTTAATACAAGTCTGAAATATTTCATTTGTAAAAGCTTCAAATTCATAAGTCGTGGTCCGCAATTAAACTTGCATTGAATATAATTTGAATTAAACGCCATGCGAATGAAATTTATTTAGAAATGTAATCATTGTAATAATTGTATACGATTAACAGATTGTGTTGTTACAATGTAAAGAGAAGTATTGCTCAGGAAAGCCTCTGGCCTAAGTATACTGAGAAACCCTTATAGAAGTTGTCCCAAAAATTCAACATATGACAACCGTTTTGACTAAACCAATATGTTGAAAGGTTTGAGAGTTTGATAATCATATAACTCCATAATCATGCACGGTTCATTAAGTGGATACGACTCATACGTTGACGCTGACTTAAGGGTATTTTCCCGAGCCACTAAAATTGCATGCTTTGCGTATATTATTACTTAAAATAAAACACGTATTATGTATTTTTTCATAAGGTGGTTACAATAATATTATCCTTTCTGTGTTCCCTCTTAGATTTATGTGCACGTCGACATATCCGTAGTAAGAGGTTAACAAGACACATTTCAGGCAAAATTGTGAAATAAATAATACCCTTGTACACACAATTATTTGTATACAATTCTTCAAAAAGTCTTAACATTTGTATATCTGCAGGCTTGCTAAATAAAATATTAAAATATAGTAAAACATATATTCAACAGTACATCTTCACGGTAATACAAAACTATGTGCTAATTTCATGTTAATTTAAGTTAAGTTTTAATGAAATATGTGCTTATACGTTCATACTATCTAATTGTCAATGTTTGATTAAATTATAAATGACACACGTCATTACATTTCAGTATTTAGGTACGGCATGTTTGCATAAAAACTGCAAAACATTACCCTATTATTTCTAAAATCCCAACATGAAACCAGCAGACATTCCGCTTCCGTGTGATTTATGAAAGTTGAACATGAAACAGGAGCGGGGAATTGGATGTTGCATGTAATAAGAGATATTTATGACACTGATGACTTTTCAAATCTCTTCCGTCGCAACCAAATTTAGTGCGCCAATTACGCGCTTGATATTTGGGAGGAATTTTACGGCCTTCGATTCTTTTATAAAATGCCGCGAACAACTGTAACAAATATGGAAATAAACTTTTAATGAAAGTAATGCTGTTTTTTTTTCAGAACACATATTTGCGCAAGTAGATTATCGCTTATGTATTTCATATGTTGTTTCCTGATTGTTCTTAGTTCATTCGTATTTACTTGTGACCAAATAGGCTATTATAATGTTCGAATGCTGCTGTTGTAGATGTTTTAAATTGATCAAACGACAAAATGAATGTTAGTGCATATAGTATTATACTATTATGGCGTATATTGTTAAAGGTGTGTCCACATTTTATTTAGTATGTTTTCATTTATGGTAAATAAACGGCGTAGTTCACATAGGAGCAAGTCACTGAGGTTAATGTTATTAATGATAAGAAACTAAAATTCACGGTGGAATCCCCTTGAGCAGATATTATACTAAATTAAGGAATGAATAAATTTTGATTATTTTAATTGAATAAAATTGTTTAAGTTTGCGTCGGATGTTTTTAATTGAAGACAATCTATGCAATTTTGTATACGGTATATAATTAAAGAACAATTTAACGTTAAATTTGTAAAACTCGCATTTATTGAAAATATTGCTGACACTATATAACACATCGTTGTTGCTTTTAAATATCACCATGGGGGTGGAAAGGCGGTTACACAACTAACTATACCACTTAACGAGTTTTATTGATAACAATTTCCAGACTGAATTTACATATGCGTGTTCCTAATTTTCTTATGCAACCACCGCCAGACAGGCAATACATCAAGTCTAATTTTAAGCTCTCAAGTCGTTTTCGTTTGCACACGAAGAGCGGAAATGAGTGTATATTTCAAATTTACGTAATCTGTATATGACATTGAACATAATACGACGGAAGTAAAAGTCTATCAAGTGGTTGAAAACAATAAAACTATATTTTTTTTTTGCATTATGTCAGGTATTTTGAATACACTAGCACACTATACATGTGAAATCTACAATCAATATATCCAAACGTTTAGTTATACACCAATTTAACACATGAGGTTGTTACCCTCATCACAGGAAATGGCCATTTGGCTGTGGATATATATATGAAAGTTAAGTTCCAATTTAATGATTGTCAGGACATTTTTTTAATATTAAATGTAGGGCGGATGTGTACTGTAGTTTATACATGTACAGTGGACGTGTCTGTGGCTCAAATATGAAAGGCATGTTATATTCAATAATTGCACAGTTTTAATTTAATTATGATTCGTGTAGATCAAGTCGAACGTGTTTGGTAAACATGTCCATATATCGGTGTTCCATTGATTGAATTGTGAATCTACATATACCCTAAAGACATTCCTTAACAACCGTTAAAATAGCAAATCGTTGAAATTCCAATTTACATTATTTCTGTACGCATGGATGACTTGGATAGATTGCATTGCAATGCGCCAATCAATCGTTATAGGACATATTTTTATACAAGTCCTCGTAACTGTAATTTGGCGTGCATTCTTGCTAATGCGAAATTGAAAGGTGGAAAACGTTTTGTGTCTTCAATAGATATTATGTTACGGAAACAAACCCAACCAAAATGTTGCTCGATGCATCTCTATACAATTTTAAATACCACACCAAAATTGCAAAAGTACCAATTTTGCAGTTATACGAATATGCATGTTTAGCAAATGAAAATACACAAAATAGACATTCTCCGAATGAACCTGAACAAAACACAGATATGTGAGTAAAAAAACAGATATTACCAATTTTAAATCCGTTTAAAATCACATACCATACCAACCGATAATATTAGTAATTGAAACTGGTCAGTGTTGTTTCCACCTACGGATTAGATCGAAGTTGTTGTAATACAGATAACGCCATTTGGTCGACTAGCTGCTGGGAAGGTATTTAACTGCCTCAGCGAATGGCCATTTAAATTTAATTAAGTCATACGATGTAACGTCATATTTACCCATAGTATTTTATTGATATTGCATACGTGATGCGTTTTCAATTGATGATAATATTGTAAGCATATTGTCAGCCTTTTATCTAGAGTGCTTAAGTAATTAACTAAAGGTGGCATACTGTTTAATGACTACAAAAGCAAAACAACTAGAATATTGTAGAAGTATCCTATTACTTTTAACATAACTGGTTCTCATTTTCTCGATAATTAATGACCTAATATACATTCACAGACAAAATATAACTGAAAATCCCATGAAGAAGGTTAAGATTAAGATCATACACCAGTTGTATTAAACACAGCCAGATTAATTATAGTAGTTCGCCTCTACTACACCTGTACAATGTATGTTGTTCTATATTTGAGTCAGACAAGGTCAATATTAAGTTGTCTTAATGTGACTGTGTCACTGATTACTATTTATGAGTAAGGCTTACCAATATCTCACCAACTAAATCGTTGGTCCGACGTATTTTAATTTATTAAAACAAACTACTGATTGATAGTTATATAACATTTAAACAATCTGCTCCTATATTTGATTACCGTTTGATATGGGTTTCTTGATATTGCGAAAGAATTCAGTGGTGTCAGCATACACGTTCTTTTAACGTCAAACATATTATGTCACAATATATCAACAAAAGATAAGTTTTAAAGTTCAACAATATAGCAATGTCTACATGTTTGGCATAGTTTGTAAAAAGTAGTTTCTAAGTTTGTAATTTATTCCTTACATGTGTTTACGAATAACTAAACAAATATCGTTTAAACCTAGATATAAGTGACGAGACATCAAAAAGGTATACCGTTCAGTAACATCAGAAGAACCTGTGTCATGTGCATACATGTTTGTGGGTTTGATTTAACAACAACGGCTTCTAACACTATTTTCTCGCTTGATGTTATGTTTGGAGTTTTATTATTTTATTTTTTTAGGTATTTTATTATTTCGGATCGAAATTGTATGTTTAGCGGACAATGCTCAGGACAGCATTTAGAAAAAAAACGTGGTATTGTCTTGCAAAATTACACCCTACTAAAAGTAGTTAAGAGTAAGCTTACCTTATAATACATACATTCAAATTTTAATATTCCCTTTGCAATATCTCAACCTATGATTCAGTGTCGCACAGTGTTAGACTTAAAGCCCGTAAATACTTAAGGGATATTAAATATGTAAATGGGGTTTGTCGTCACATTAACCCAATTATCAATGACGGATGAATACATGAATACATTATGCATGTGTACACATATACATTTTTTATGAAAACACAATAAGAATACGCAACATTAACGTTGAAGACATACCGTGAATGTACATTGCTGTTATACGCGTCATGTATAAAGTTCCATATGGCATTCATTTTAATCAAACTTAAACAATGGCTTCGATCAGTTGTTTATGGAACCAAAGAAGCTATACTATGAAATAAGTAAACAAATGAGTTTTAGGTTTTTAGCCATAAATATGACTTGTTATGGATGTTTTCTTCTTCAGTCCTAAGCAGGTACTAAGTAGTCGCTAAGATTGTAAAAACATTCAAATAATTGAAGCTTGCATTAAATTGTAAAATATATGCCAACACATGATTAAACTAATCATTATGAAATCACGTGTATTGACTACGTATTGGTGTCGGTTCAATAGTGTTCGTGTTTTGATTAGGGCAAATGAAAGTGTAACAATCATGTAGTTAGACCATGTTTAAAGTCTTATGTGAACGACACGTTTGCAAATTCAATGATTTTGCTATAAAGCACGCGTCAATTTGTTTTGGAGAAATACTAATTTGCAGTGTGTCGAAACTGCTTATCAACTTGTATCAAACAGCTTTTGTGTATGCATTTATATTTTTTATACATAATGATAAAATATGACATTTCTGCAGTGAAATAACAGCAGTGAACAGAACACAATTGATATTTTCACCGATGAAAAGAAAAAAAAAATCGGAATTCCTTTTTCTATTTTTAGATAATCCTATCAAGATGTACTTCCCTTGTTTATATCCTTGTTTATATTTTTTCTATGATTACGAGTGAATTAAAATCGATATTCCACCGAATCCAACCAAATTTTCTTTAAATGTTATGCTTTTTTTACCGTTAATTTACATTGTAAAAGTTTACGTGAAGAATTTTCCTGGAATAATGACGTCATTTCGTCAACAAAATGACGTCATTTTAATGTATCGAGGCACGCTACGGGAGAGAGGGTCACTTTTCAGCGAAAGGGAAATTATTATTAAATGTTTTCTTGATAAAGGAGCATAAAAGAAACAGAAAATGTGTATATGTCAGTGTAAGATCGTTTGTTATTTCACGAGTGATTTTAGAAAAATTATATTTTCACTCGTGGCAGCGCCACTCGTAAAAATATTTTTTCTATAATCACTCGTAAAATAACAAACGATCTTACACTGACATGAACAAATATCCTCTATGTGTTACGCTCACCTAGCATTGTCCAAGCAAAATCACTGGTAATTTCTTTCTCTTCACGAAGAGAACACGCATTCCAGTAACATAGCTCTGCCAACCGATATTATCACCGAAGTACTTCCAATAATAGTAATTGTTAGTAATAAATGGCATGATTTGATCGTAAAACCATAATAATAGTGCGAAGACCAAATGCAAAGAAAATAAAAGCTTATGACACATATTTAAATTCAAAAAGCACCCAGTGACTGTCAATTATATCCCTTCGTTATTTACCAATCCCAGAGTCATAAAGTACTAAGATTACAAGAAAAGGTTTTTTTCAGCGAGGAACACAGAAATCCTCCAGAGATCGTATAAATAAGTGAAAAACAATATCAATTAAATCCCTATTACCTAGCAACACGAACTGAATGTGCGGGAAAGAATATACAACAATGCAAACCTGACACATTCAACGCCAAACGTCCCACAGTCACACGTCTACTTTGTATGCAATTAATGGAATCACTATATACTACTCAATCCTACTCCTATTGCATATTTAAAACAAAATGCCGCTAAAACAGTTGCTATATAAACATGTTTTCTTTCACATGTTTTCGAACGAGTTGTCCTATAATCGTTTTTTACAAAGGTGTTATATTGTCTCTACACTATAACCATTTAAAGTCTCAATAATGAACAAACATTCTTAGTAACGCCTGTTCAAGGATCGACATTATAACTAATGACGGTTAACGCATATACCGGTACACGTAGTAAAAAGTACTGCAGACAGTGCAAGGTCTATTTGACTATTGTTATTTCTTTTCATAGAAAAGGGATTTATTAGAATCCCGCTTTACAATACAATTCCGGAGGACATCATAGAGAAGTTAAATTAAATGTTATTTTGTTAACGACGGCTTCATTCAGTTCCTAATATAGTACCATTTCATTTATACTTAAAGCTAATTGTGATGAATAAACCGTGTCTTTATTGATTGACTCATAGAAGGTCTATCCACAAAGATAAACATCGATGATCAAATGTTTATTAAATGGACACTGAAGAGGCTGCTTATGTGAATAGACATCTAATAAGCTAGGATATATACAAAACTAGACTTCACAATCACATCGTGTTTTTATTTTGATAAAACTCGGGTTAGTAAAAGTGATTTGAAGTTAAAACTATGTAATTATAGCATCCGACCTTAAGGAATCGTAATATGAATGGTGTGTGCATTGAACAACAGTTAAATAGCAAATATGTAACTTCTGGAAAATAACGGACACTATTTGTATGATATTTAAATTAATGTCTTGTTCACTGCTGATGATTCACATTTATTTACTACAATGTATAGTGTTTGCATAATTGAACACATCGGCAGTGCTTTCAAAAAATAACTATATGGGAGTGGAAAGACGGTTACACAACTATCAATAAAACTAATCGGGTTTTTATTATAATCCCATGCATGTCAGCGAGTGTTCCATGCAGGAATTAACCTGAATTTACATAAGCGTGTCCCTACTTTTGTTATGCAAACACCATTTATACAGTTTTACATCATTTCTTATTTTCAGCTCTGAAGTCGTATTTGTTTGCACACGAAGAGCAGAAATGTTTGTATATGAATAAATTTTATTTTACGTTTACATGATCGGTATATGAATTTGAGCATAATGCACAGAAGGTTCGAAAAGTCTATCAAGTGGATGAAGACAGTAAAACTGCAAAATTGTTACATAATTACAGTTATTGTGAATACACAATAACAATATTCATGTGCAATCTTCAAACACATTCTTCATACATGCTAACTGTTTATAGGTTAAGTTATAAATCAAGTTAATATATAATATTAACACGCTATCATAAGCAACTTATATTTGACACACGATATAAACAATAAACTGTTTTTTTCTAATTTTATGATTGTCGTAAAATGTATTTAACTATTAGGTGTAGGACTGATGAGTACTGTCGCTCAAACATGTTGAGCATGTTAGTATCGGTACTTATTAGTTGTAATACCATAAAGCGACATGTTTAACTACACTATTTAATTACGATTCGTGTAAATCATCGATCTTTTGCATTGAAAGTGGTCTCATATTGGCATTTCATTGGTTTGATGGGTATTGAATTGCGAATAAAACATATACCATGGAGACATTTCTTCACAACCCTTAAACTAACAGATCGATGAACGCCCGATTTGCATAATGCCTGTATCCAGAGATGGGTTTGATAAATTGTAATGTCGTGTATAAATCAATCAATCTTTATCAGTAATATTCATAGAAGTACGCGAAATGTTCATATCAAATTTATCCTTGCTAACGCGGATTAATAATGTAGAAAGGTGCTGTGCCTGCAATCTATGTGCTGTTGCAGAAACATACTTAACCAAACATGTTGCTTGATGCCTCTCTATATAATGTTTAAAAACACACAAATGAACAAACGTACCAATTTTGCCGATTTAAGAATATGCATGTTAATCAAATGAAACTACTAAAAATAGACTTACTCCGGCTGTGTTTGGTTTTTGAAAACAAGAGCCCACATAAATATGGGTAAAAAACAAGTTTGACAAATATTAAATCCTTTGTAAATACAATACCGTATCGACCGATATTATTAGTGGTTGAAACGGATCAACGTTTTTTTCACTTAACGATTGAAGTTGTTGAGGTCCGAATAACACCATATTGGCATATTGTTATATTGACATGTCGCGTTGTATTGCAATTGCATACGTGTTAAGTGGTCAATGTATGCAAGTATTGTAAACATATCGTCTGACTTATTGTCTACATATGTAAATTAATTAACCACGGGGGGCAGATATAATTTGGCTACACGCAAAGCGATTCGCATATTGTAGACTCATCCCATTACTTTAACAAGAACTATTTTACTGTTCTCCATAATTAAAGAAATACTATAAATGCACAGACGAAAATATCACTTCGAGAACCATGCATTATTTTAAGTTCGTGCATGCGAACACATTAAATGAAATTCGTTAAATGAAAGATCGCCGTGGCGTAGTGGATATGGTGTCCGCCTAGCGATCGGGAGGTCATGGGTTCAAACCCCACTGGAAGCGTTACTTTGATCTCCCCTAAAGACACCAAGTACTGGTTCTAGTCCCAGGAAACGGACTCGAGAGCCTTTATATAAGCCTACGGCTTTCGATGCAATCGAGCTAAAATAAATATGTTTAAACTAAATGAAATTCACAATCATCGTTTAGCACACACACGCACTTTTATGTTAATTGCTCTAGAAATTTAGTCATAATACAACCGTTTTTATATCAGAAATTATTATTGCTTTTCTTGTTGCGTATTGACCCAATTGGTATCTATGTAATGTTCTGCAATATCTGCCTATGGTTATTTGATGTTTGTGATGGTCTTTGCCATAAGTTATTTTTGTGTTTGTAAATGTCCAAAGGCAAATGCTTTGCTGATTGCCAATAAACTGAAACTGAAACTGGTATTACACACATATTTCATGTGATGAAATTAAGTGTTTGTTTATGATCATTATATTATTATTAGTTTTACAATATCTATAGACAAAGATTAAGTTACCCTCAGGCCGCGGTAAAATGTAACCACATTGGCATAGTTTGAATAACGTCTGTAGAAAACGCCTCTATATTATGCTACATACTTATTGTTTAGCCTCTGAATCTTGAGGTTTCAGAAAATGTTTTTCCCGTTTAAACTTTTGACATTAAGTATAGCTTTTTTGACCAACATAGGCAGCAGACCGGGACAACTAACGATCCATGACATGTAATTCGCTAGACAAGTTGTATACAACATCTGCATGTACTTGTAAGAAAAACATTTCATGTATACACTTTTCGTTTAAAACAGCCTATTTACTTGTATTCGTAGGCATATATTGCTAATGTAGTTGTATGTTGTTCTATATTTATAACCTTGGGCCAGACAAGACCAATAGTTTGTGTTGTTAATTTGTAAATATATCACTGATTGCTATTTTAGATTCAGGTAAACCCATTAATTTGATTGTTTGCCCATGGTGTTTTATTGAAACAACAATTGCTAGATAGTAATATTAATTTTCAAAACTCTGCTCCACAATTTGATAACCAAGCGATATGGATTTCTCTTAATTCCGAAATAAATGTATGTTGTCAACACACACATTCTTTTTAAGCAAACACGCTTGATGTCACAATATATTAGCAAGAGATATGTGACATGCGAACGAAATGTACAGCTCAGTTAACTCATACGATCACGTGCCATGTGCATTAAGGTTTCTGGATTTGATATTAACCAGAACGGCTCATAACACAATTTTCTCTCGGATAATATTTATTGAGTTGTATTATTTGTGTAATGTAGTTGTGTTATTATTCAGGAAGTATAAATAGTAAAGTTTGAGCGATATCGTTAACATTCGAACAAACGCGGTAAAACGTTGATACTAACAGTGGAAGTGTTTAACTGAAGATTCAGTGAAACATGTTATTTGTTATAATTACATGATGAGGACATTGACAAAATTAGCCTATTTCCACTACGTTCACATACTTAGCAACGTATCTTATATCAAACTTAATCGTGTATAAATTGTGATTTCCCAATATATCGGTTCATGTGTATATGTCATTATTGTATCGTCCATAAGTCTATGCGAAAGGGCGTAACCATCTTGATTTATGTTGTGTCCTGGTGTTAACATGCATGTCCAGACGCAAAATACAATGGAATGACAATTTCACTTCAAATTATGTTTAAATGATGTTGTATTATGTGCATTGTCCCTCTTGGACAACAAGAATGTAATTACTGATTAGTCATTGCATTTATGTATTCACTTTAATCATACTTCAAAATATTGCATATGATAATCTTGATTAATCAATACCACATTACAATCGATTATTTTGCTTTAAAATTAAATTCACCAAAAAGCATAATTCGCATGTAAATGATATAAAACATGTGATCTGTATTTTGCCGACGCATTGAACACGTTATCAACGATGGATGAATGAAAATAATACATTATACATGTACTTAGATTAAAACAATATCCAAATGATTGAAGCTTGCATTTAAAGTTATACATATGCCCAAAACGTTAAAATAACATGCTGCTACTATCCAAACCTGCGTCAATTGGTTTTGGAGTCACCGGTACTTCTTTTCTCTTCTCGAAGAGAACACGCACTCCAGGAAAATAGTTCTGCCAACCGATTAGATCACCAAAGTTCTTCCAATAATATTAATTATTCGTAATAAACGTCATGATTTGTTCGTACGACAATAATAATAGTTTGAAGGCTAAATGCATGCATTTCCCAGACAAAGTTGTACTCGTGACCACTGTCATATTCAACCAAACCAATGCAGGTTATGCATTGTCTATAGATAAGTGCTTAATGCTATTTTTTGCAATTATATTGGCTATTTGTGCATTTTTTTAACTTTGCCCACAACAGTTACAGTGAAATGACTCGTGTTACGTCCAAGACAACGTCTTCATCTAAATCATTATAATTTTAATCGCATTTCATTTAAAAGTCAAAGTCGGAGGAGTTTAGAATTGTCGATTTTGCATAAACAAACTGCACGTCCCAAAACCGAGAATATGAAATAAAACATTACAATCGAAATTAAAGGCCATTTCAAACCATTACGCTATAAATTAAACTGATTTGTTTATCAAATGCTTTCAACACTTTTGATGTCAGTCGTTTTTTATTTTTTTCTCAAATTCCGGTGAATTTGATTACTTATTGAATGATACTTTTGGTAGCATATGTACTTGTAATTGTAACAAACATTTAGTGAAAAAGCACCTTCTTAAACGTCAAGTATCAGAAAGTAATTGTGACTTTTTATTTTATTAATACTATGTTGCAACAATCATCTGTGATAACCATGTTAAATTGTGAAATTATGCCTATTAAGATGAACGCATACGTTTAATAATCCCGTTTTGTACCAAAATCTTAGTTGTTTATTTGTTAATTGATGATGTTGTTTGTTCATATGGTTATGTATCTTTGAATCATTTTGGTTTTTCAGGGTGTGTTTTATGTCCCTCATTGGAAATCAGCTTTCAGCTTAGTGGGTTATCCATAGGTCCATGCTTTTATGAACCTACTTTATTTATAAAACTTCCATATTGTTCAAAGAATGCATACAGCAACAACGTTTTATTTGGTGCTCTTAAATTGGTATTTAAAATAAGCCTATTCATAATTCTTTGAAATCTGTGATATATTCTTTGTCTCATGTGTTATATATGTGTATGTGCTAATGATCTTGAATGTACACATATATATATAAATTATTTTTTCAGTGGGAAAATGTCTGACAGAGTTTGAATAAGTCGAAAATGATATCAATTAAATTCCTATTACCTAAAAACACGCACTGCATATGCCAGATGGAATATTTAACAATGCATAAGATGCCAAACGTCCCACAGTCACACGTCTACCCCGTTTGCTTTCAGTAAATGGACTCACTTACTGTTATATAAATGCTAGTCGTGCACATTTCAAAGAAAAAACCACTTAAACAGTTGCTATATAAAGCTGTTTTCATATCAAATATGAGTTAGTATGAGTTCGAAATAGTTGCCAATCGAGTTCAAGCACTAGAGTGAATGCTTATAAATGTGTCGTTATATTGGTTTATTTTGGTAATTGTAAGAATGTTTGTTAAAAAAAAAATCCTAGTTATTACATCAATACATGGGTACCTGTGAGGTAGTCCTCAAAACTTATTTCACAAAGGTGGTTAAAGGTCTCAACACGTCTCAATTATCGAAATTATAACTAATGACGGCTAACGGCTATACCGGTACACGTAGTACAGAGTCTGAATATAAGAAATGTTGACAATAATGTATAATACTTCTCCTTCATAGCTGCTCTTTTTGGACAAAGCAGGCGATTAAATGAGGTATATATAGATCATTAATTTCTTCGTGAAGTGACTACCGACTGAGTCATTAACCGCAATTAGTGTTGGGTGTTCCGAGATCACTATACGTCAATGAACCATAGGAGATGCAATCATTTGCGGTAGAAGTTTGCGGACAATGTAAAAATTGCTTAGGCGAATTAGTTAATTCGTGTATAAGCGTGGAGTGGTATTGTCGCAAAAAAATGTAGCATCACTAGTGTAGTAGTATTCTGGATGCAAGTGTTACTACACGATCTTCAACTAAACTATAATTGAAAGGTAACACACTTATATAAAACTAAAACATGTGTAATTATTATAGTTGGATTTAGAAATTAAAATACATTTTGTCATGACACTACTATTAATCGTCATTTGATCCGCCGTATGCATGGGTAGGTCAACACATTAGCAGTTCGTGTTTTACTTACACAATAGTTCCCTTCAAAAACACGAAGTCAATCCATGCCAGATTTGCACCCATGACTTACTCCAATACATTTCCTTTAATTCAAGAAGAACTTCGATGACATATAGCTTCAACATTGTGTAAGTATTTCGCGATGGCATATTTACTTCAGCATTTTACTTATTGACGGAAGAAGACTAGCTGATCTAACAATTACACAAATGTTTATGTTTTGACGGCACAAATAATGTTTGCTTAAGGATGGCTACAATAACATAACCCTTTCTTTGTTATGTCTAATTTCCTTTTCATATTTGCAGTATGAGCTTTACAGAACAAGGCCTAATGTTAGACAAAGAGATATATATAACTCTTTTGTAAACACTATTGATTTTAAACAAATCCGTGAACAGGCTTAAATTGTTCACATCCCCGGGCTTTCTAATGTTATCAACATTAAATTTAGTTATATAAGATAATGTTCTGCGAAAAAGAAAAGATCACAAAAACAACGGCCGTCAACACAGCTTCTCAAGCATTAAACACCGACTCTGGAAGTACATTATGTGTTTCTGCTTCAGTATTGTATCCGTTAATTAAAGGATGATGGGAGTCCCATACACCTCCGACGTACGTTCTTATAAATAAGCACAGCCTTTACGGTCATAATGCTTTTAAGCAACATTAACACTTCATCAGAGAATCTGAAACTGGATGCAAATAGTGGAACTAATAAAGCATTATCAGTTAGAAACTTAACGAGATTGGAAGAATGAACGCCAGAACATTTGCTATTTTCCTTATGATCATTATGTTCTGCAATTGTGTGCAGTATCATCAAGCAATATTGTTTCTTTTTAGCTGGTTTTAAAATATGGTGCTAGTCCAGGAAAGATGCAAGTGGCCAACTATAGCACAGATTGACTACGTCGTGATGTAGTCCCGCAATAGTAAAAGAAACTCTCCGCTGCTGTTTGCGTTGAAACCCTAACTATTGCCAAAACATCTACGTACAATGTCACTACAATATTTGACGCATATAAACAAGCAAAATAGACTTATTATGTGCGATTGTATTTTGTTTGGAGTCCAGGATAGTTTTAGAAAAATGCAGGGAAAAGGAAACCGTATTTGTCACAAAAAACAGCATGTAATTAACATCGGGATTGTCAAGTATTTTGTATTGCATATTCGTGTATGTCGGTTAACGAGCAACAAGGCTGTTATTTAACAATAAGAAAAAATGATATAATTGAAAAGCAAACCTAATTGGTGTTGGTTCTGACAAATTTCATGTAAGGCTTCCGTTATATAGGCGTGAATGAGTATTACGGTTAGTTAACTTGAAGATGTTACAAACGGACTGTAAGAAGATTTCCTCTCATAATAATGTTTCGTGTGTTTTGTCTATCGGTAATTTTAAGATAATGTTTTAATATGTCGTATTAGTCAATATAACGTACGATACCAGTCCGGTATTTAATATCTCTTCAAATTGTATTATATCCAACACTAGAATGCGTTATCATTACTAAATTTGAACGATATTGCTAACAATCTTATCCATGTCGTTGAATGTTATTATTGATGAAAAGTGTGTAAGAACATGCGAAGTGGCAAACTTAAAATGGTTTCTGCCGAAGATATCCCCTCTCGTAAGGCGCCTTCAAGAACGTAACTTCAGGAGAAATGTACAGGTTGTAACCTATAAATCGGATTCGAGAGTTTCAAGAATGTATTTGAGCTACAATTAACGATTTTAAAATAATATGATTTCCAAATAAAATATTTATTTCCAAATAGAAATGCATGTTTATCATTCTTGACATATATTTGTCTCTACGCGTTTTGTGTGAAAGGGAACGATCTAGATTCACTTTTATCATGTCCTTTTTTACGCGAGACACAAGCTACACTCCCAAGAAAAAGTATCCACACATATTTTAAACAAAAATTCTAAGACGCGCCGTTGGAATGTTCGCGTATATGGTGTACATCACTTTAAATTACGTTCGCAATAGTACGAAGATCTTCTAAACATGCACGTATGAAGCATGGTTTATCAGACCATTAACACCTTTGAGACAATTTTGAAACAATTCGAATAAATGGTTAATATCAATAAATTAAATCTATTATGGATAATATATTCTGCATGAATGATCAATTATTCAGATTTCACTTAAGACCTTCTCCCATACAGAAGCAGCGCAGGATTAACACGGTTTATATCCGGGATGATCCGACATGAGAACCGTGCAGCTGCCGTGTAGATCCGTGTCGATCCGTGAAGGTCCTGGGACGTCCGGGAATGTCCTTGGCGCTCAGGGAGGCCAACATGGTAGTGTGTGCAAGTTCAAACATGCCGTGTTGATCATTGACGATACGGAATGTTAGCACTATCCGGGATGGTCCGTGTAGCTGCTGTGTGGGGTTCGGGGACAACCGTATACGGCACAACTGTATTTATGTCTTGATTGTCCGTTTGCATCATTGACAGTCTGCGAACACATTTCAGACCCCTGTCCTTCAAGACCGTGGCGGCAATTGTACGTGTGTCTCGTGTGCTAACGACGATGCAACATGGTCGATAAGATGACGATTTAGGACAAGCTGATGCTGATAAGATGCCAGCTTTTACTGCAAAAAGCTCAGGTTGAAAACAGTATCCTGGTTGATAAAGCGGAGCTATAACAGAGAAATAGAACATTCGCGATTTATTTTCTAAACCAGTTAATAGTATTAAAGAAGAGGAATCATCTGGGTGTCAGACAATGGCTCGCCAGACGACCAAGCTTGGTTGATTACGTACGGCTGATTGGCGAACTCAAGAAAAAGGGCTTCTTCAATATCCTGCACATGGGCTAGCATATATACCAAGAGATTCTGACACGTATTGTGCGAAGAAGTAAGCCGAAGAAATTAAACTGCAGGAAACATTTGACAACTGTCATTACGTTTGAAAAAACATTGCGCTAACTATTATTTGGGACATTTACCACCGTTTTAGATATGAATACGAAATAACGCCTTCGAGATATGATTGCAGAATGATGGATCACCAAAAATCAACCTGCTTTTATACAAGTTATAGTCGGTCCTGCACAGTTCGGTTGGTCCGTATGAATGCCGTGTTTGATCATGTCGTTGTTTTGTAGGTCCGGGATGGTCCGTGTAGATGCCGTGTTGGTCCGTGTTAATCCGTGTCCTTTCGTTTAGGTCCGTTTCTCTGTCTTTAGTGTCCGGGCCAGTCTGCTTGGACGCCGTGTTGATGGCGTGTTGATGTCGGATATGTCTGTGTGGATGCCGTGATGTCATCAGGGCGATGGTCGATGGAAGACCGTCGACGCTCAAAAATCCCAAAAAGGCCACGGATCGTCCCGGTTCTTGATTCGGTGGGAATCAGAGGCGATCCGGGACTGCCTTGTCCATCCAGGACTGCCGTTTCCATCCGTGATAATATGTGGTTGGGACTGTGCATTGAAAAGGTTAAATTAACTGAAGTTACGTATCAAAGTATATGTAATTATGCCCCCCCCTTCAAAGAAACGGCGTATATTGTTTTGCTGGATGTCATTCGGTCTGTCTTTTGGTCTGTCGGTCTGTCGGAAGACCAGTTCGTTTCCGATTAATACATTACCCCTATTAAAATTGGGGTCAATAGGTCAAAGGTCAAGGAAACTGTAACAATAAGTGTGAAAATCGTTTCCGATCATTTACTCGTTAACCAATTGACAAATTGACTTGATACCTCATATGTGCATCGGCTTTGGACAGTAGACGACAGCTTGAAATTTGAGTCACTAGGTCAAAGGCCAAGGTAAATGTCACAATCAGCGTGAAAATCAAGGCCCTTTTGGGGGAGCCTATGTCATTGACCGCGCAATTCTTGTTTATTATGCGTTAAATGATTCATAAACGGATTGTAATTGAATAGCCTGTGGCTTTATTTAAACTTTAACAAACTTAAATTAAAGTGGTTTAATAATGTTCGTGTTTTAAATTAGAAAACATATATCTGCAAAAATCGTTATCCAGTGATGTGTAAATTTTAAACGAAACACTAGCTAAATCGAATAAGATGCTCAAATTTCAGATAGGAAATATAATCGTATTGCAATTTAAGCTATATCTCAAATGTCAAGCGTCAGTTATGATTGCCCTTGTGTGTACATTGCATGAAGCGAACATCGTAATGGGTATGTGTTCATGTACACGTGCTTGAAATGCGCGACTCTTATTATACCAACACGATAAATGGCTTAAAATTAGTCTCTTACGCGTACTCCATTAACACTTTAAATTATTCATAATTTGATCTTACGCCATTCACTTCAATCAGCTGTACTGATAGTAATCTTTTGAAAGTTTAAGTGAATTTACCAAAGGATTAACGTTATTGTAGTCATTCAATGCTTCTATAGTAAGGTTTTACGTTTGACAAGTCCTAAAACGTAAATGGCATGTTAAATAACATGTTCCATACAAATGCTTTTGCTAATTTAATAGTTTCCTGGTATAATTGTCCTAATGCAAAATTAGTTATAAGCCAGAAATATGTGTTTGTGTTCACGTTTTTGTGTTATTCAAAATAATATTGTAATCAATTATGCACGTAGTGAAAGCCGCTAACGAATGTACTTAAGCGGTTGCAAATCAATCTCTTCCAACGTAAAGTTTCACGACCGGCAAGTCTTCATAAATAGTGAGACGTATAGCTTATGAAATTCTTCATGAAACCAGTGAGAAAAGTGTGCTTTGCGTTTATGAACGACCAAATGTGAACGACAGACAGACATAGCATTTATCATAACGTTCAATTGTCTAGAAACATATTCGTTGAATTGCTATATTATACAAATATTTCGTTGGCAGTAAAATTAAGTATGAATAAAAACTGTGAGCTCTTTTCAAATGTATTGTGCTCGAGCGTTTACAATTCATAATCGATTCTTGCGACTGGTATATTGAATGTGTCTCGATAAGATGTTATTTTGTCGCTCCAGTGCATGATCAATCATTCAGTACTTTACATGTAATTTAATTTCTTTTGCATTCTCTTGTATTGCTGTTTAATTTGAATAACAATTATATGAGTTTTTTATAATTTATATTATCCGAAATGCAAAAGAAATTAAAAAAAAACACACACAAAAACAACCAAAAATAAACACATGACGTGAATGTTATCGATCAAAGTCTTTGTGTACGCATATAGAGTGATTGTTCCGCGGTTGTGACTGCCTCTGGGTGAGTTATATCACCTGCTAAATGATATTGAAGGCTATAAAGCAGGGTTTTTAGCTGTTCAAGTACCTCTCAAAAGCGATAAATGATTTGATGTTTGTTACTTAAGACTCCGACTATCGTCGCAGTTTAAAAACTTGAATATAACGTCGAAAATGTGTGTGTGGGTTTTAAACTGCACGGCCATTTCTTATAGTACAACATGTAATATTGTATTGATACATTCGTAACATAGAACGTTAAAATAGTGTTTATCAGCAAAACATAACAAAATGAAACAGTATTGAAATAGTTCTAATCTGAATTCATTGAATTTCGCGGGTCGTGCCTATAAATGATCGAACGTTGCAGTATTTCGAAGCTAGCTTGGGATTTAGAACTTAATTTGCCTCTCCCAGACCCATTTTCCAAAATTTGCTATCATAGTAATACATGCGTACGAGGTATACATGTATTTCTTTATTTAATAAAGATATCAATGTGTATGTGTAAACGTCGCAACAATTTTGTTATTTCGTGTGTAATTAATCTGTGGACTATTGACATGTACTTTCAACACATGACTGAGTTGCTTCTTTTTATTCTTGTTGTTATGTTTTATGTTATTTTATGCAATTGTGCATTATTATTATCTCAAAATCCAGATATGTAAAGATATTAAGCGAGCTTGTGTAACACATTTTACATAATCGGGTCCTTACAGTTTTTGCAAAGTGAGTTTTAAAATATATTCATATTTTATTATTCATCATTCATACGTTCACTGTGATTTTTCTCCGTCTGCGCAAATATAAAAGATTGTACATCAATAAAAAATATACCATGTATTACCCTGTTACTTTATTTGAAATAATATTGACATATATTTATAACGCACATTTATTAGGCAACGGCAGTTGGTTCAGAGAATCAGGTTAAGACTATTGTAACTAACAGTTTATTATTTGCAGTACTTTTTATAGTAAAGAACGATCCGCACACCCTTTACCCAAAATATAGATATTTAGCTAAAAGCACATATTATGTAATCTTATGTATATATAATCAAGTTAAATATTATCCTTTTTATTAAATATTTGAATGATAGACTGCGAATATTTGTTCAAACATTTTCACTATTTTGAAAAAGCCCATATTTTATTTTGCAAACAATCTGAATTAAATTCTAAAAGCAGCGAGTGGCTTCTCACTCTATTAACCTACATTTCAATGCAATGGGCCTTATATAGTATTGAACGATGTAAATAGGACAAAATGATTGTGGCACAAGTCTTATGGACATATGCGCATTTTGATATTTGATACAATCATTAAATGTTACTTGTGAACATTGAACGCAATATAAAACAGGTGTTATATACATACATATGGTGTTATAAACTATATATTATATTAGTATCACTTCAAAAGTGTTAACGATCTGGCGCGATCATGAATGTGGATGCTAGTAAACGTATAAATATGAATGGTTTCGTTTGTCTTATTATAGCAATATAATCGTGTAACGTTGTACTGGAAGTACAGGCTTGTTATCTTATTTCATTAAAACACGAACTGTGGACAGTGCATTATATTTAAAGACTTGTCGAGGATTAGAACAAGCAGCTAATTACGTACAAAATTCTTCCACTTCAAGCGCTGCTCCAGATATATATTGTTTTCGAGTGTGTTGTGTTTTTGACAGTTTGTTGTAAATAACAAACGTAAATTTCGCGACGGTACATCTTTTTTTTGTGAAACCCTACCAACGCATAATTTATACACGATCAAAGAAACATTTCTCTTTGACTATCGTTTTTTTCTCTTTGGTTTTAGATATAGAATTCATTGCAATGGTCATCAAGCTTTGTTCCTAGCTGACAGAAAACTGATTGCAAAGTCGTAAATTCACAATAAATCCGTAAGCTCGATATTCATTGAAGTCCCTGGTACTGTCATTTAGCATTGATCCTGGTGGCAGTCACGAAATTGATGTCGGTAGAAAATGACGCTCACTGAGCAACATCAGCGGACTGTAGAAGGACACAACTGAGCTGAAGTAATTCAACTTATACTAAGCAATTAATTGAGCAATATAATACAACAATAAAAACTAATAATATAGTTATTATAAATTTGATTATATTCTGCTTAATACAGTGATTGTTATAACATATATAGCACACTTGTAATCCTCATCACGACCGTTGAACAGTGTACGCCGCAACCGAGCTTCGGGCTTTATTTCAAGCCCCTTCTTATTCCCTCGGCCCTAATAGAGTGAATATAAAGCAAAAAATGAAACTCCAGAAGCATTATTAGAAGATAAAAAAGTGTAGCTGTGAGCTGCGAGATAGACGTGTATGCATATGCAGGGAACGAATGTTGTGTTTTTTTGTTTGTTTTTTTGCGTCCAGGGTTTTGATTTATTTCAAAAGCAGCAAGGTTTTCACTTGCAGCATGTATCATCAGGAATCTCTTCATGTTTCAATGTCACATACGACACATACGTTGAAGCGGACTAAGAGGAAATCCGCTTGCCTCTAAGAAATACATGTATTGCGTATATTAGCTTAGAACTTAATAAATATCATGCTTCATTAGAATATATTATGTGTGTACTTGTCTTACATAATTACAGAAGTAAGGAAAGAAATTGAAAACGAAATATCACCATATCTGGTATTCAAACCATTGACCTCTGGAGGCTTACATGTTTTTTTTGCTTCAAATTGTACTTATGAAGAGACTCAGAGATATTACGTTTGTTTTAATCACAAGCATAACATACGTTGTTTGATTGTATGATGCTTTTTTTAATTATCATTTTGTCTAAGTGTGAACTTGTCCCTTACATGTAATATATACTATGCTTATTGATTTCTTTACAAATGCTCAGACGAATTGCATAACTGGTCACTCGATTGCAAGTAAAAAATCACGTATCATCCAGAATCTTGTCCGGTACATAGTTGTTTTCTGTTCCATGGTTCTTCATAACGATAGTTTTTAATTGAGCATTATGATAAATGATGTTCTACACCGGACATTATAGTTTATACATTGAACACAATTAATAATCGTGTCCGACTTATTATATCAGTATATTGTTACAGGTATATTTTGCATTTTTCAACGTGCATTGTTACATTGAGGTCATTGTCCGATTGGGAAAATGTAATTGAATAGTTATACATAAATAAACATGCATGGTAAAATACAAGCTCATTTCATAAATTAAATTGGAAATACTAAATTAAGTGATATGCCGCGCATATCTTTAAATTATCATTATGGTTTTGAAATTGCTCACTTTTCTATAAAAGCTTATGACACAGGTTCAAATTCAAAAAGCACCGAATGACTGTCAATTATATTTGTTCGTTATTTATCCAATCCCAGATTGATAAAGTGCTAAGATTACAAGAAATAGTTTTTGTCAGCGGGGAAGGTGTCTGACAGACATCCTCTGGAGAGCGTATGAATAATTCGAAAATAATATCAATTAAATTCCTCTTACCTAGCAACACGAACTGCATGTGCCGGATAGAATATTTAACAATGCCAATCAGGCACATTAAATGTCACACGTCCCACAGTCACACGTCTACTCCGTATGTATTCAGTTAATGGAATCACTTAATTCTACTCAGTGATACGATTTCACATTTAAAACCAAATACCGCTAAAACAGTTGATATATAACCCTGTTTTCGGATGAAGTTGTAGTTAGTATGAACTCCAAAGTGTTGCCAATCGAACTCACACACTAAAGTAAATCTAATGAATGAGTCGTTTCATTAGTACATTTTTGTAAGTTTAGGAATGAAATTGTTTTCCTTATTCTTACATCAATACATTGCTACTGGAAAGGGAGTCATGTAATCTTAATTTTAAAAAGTGGTTTTAGGTCACAACACGTTAACCAATTTAAGTCTCAATAATGAACTAAACATTCGTATTAACGACTTTTCAAGAACCGACATTATAGCAAATGACGGTTAACGGATATACCGGACCACGTTCTTAAGAGACTTAATATAAAAAATGTTAGCCGACACATAGTTCCCCTCTTTAGTTGAAAGCATCTCGAACGATGGCTGTTTGGAAGATTACATGGCGAGTTCTCTAATACAATCGGCTTAAGTATAGTTCTAGAAGCAATCAATTTGCACAAGTAAGGCCTTATCAACTTACACGGCGTTTTTTTCGAAATTGAAAAATATATCTAATTGCGTGTTAGATATGGAGTGCATTAATCTAGTACACCGATACAAAAGCAGTGAGTTAAATGTAGTGTGCAAAGTTATTTGTATATGAGCAAAACAGGAGAAAAGTACATTTGAATCCTATTATTAAACAAATACTGATAACATATTCTGAATAAAAATGTCATCATAATTGGGAGTATTATTTGATCAATAATTATAAACACACTTTCTTTGGTAGTTCGATATTCTCGAGAGCCTGACTTTCCCCCTTAACATTTTGTTGGTCTAATAATAGCAGTTATTATTTATGTCGTTGTTCCGCATTATATGAGAGTGGCGTTTACGATACACGGTTTGTACCGAAAACAAAGGTAACGTTCAACACAATCTTCCTTTGGAGTGTTGCATATTTCACAACATTAACATTTGTTATAGCTTTTGTAATTGGTGTAGCTTAAAATTTGTGTTGAATGTCATAACTTAACATTTCCTGTAAATGTGTTCATTTTTTTACAATTCAGTATTGTGTGAATTATATGCTTGACTAGGCAAAATATATATTATTAAATCATGTCCTTTTTAGATGTTTTGGATAACGTGATGATATAATGCATAGAAAGATGTCAATATTATATTCTACAGGTGAACTATAAAGTATAAAATGAATGTATGCATTCAAGATACTTTTAGCACCATATAATTCTGCAATTTGTGAAACATATTTTTATCCTTTTTTATGATTTAGAGCATGCACGTAAAGTAACCATATTTTAACTGCACTTTAATAAAGAAATCTCTTTACTTATGTTCAAAATTTTAAATATTATTTCTACTACCTCTCCTACAAAAATGCTTTTCTTGGACATTGGCAGGCGATTGTATAAGGTATACATTGATCATGAATTTGTTCGTCAACTGTCACCTCTACCGACTGAATTATTAAGCGAAAATAGTGATGGGTGTTCACAGATCACATAAACCAGCGAACTAAATGAGATGCAGTCATTTGCCGTAGTTGTTTGCGGACAATTAATAATTTTTAAGGAAAACAATAATTTCCGTTAATTCTTAGAGTGGAATTGTCATACACAAACAAGTAGCAACACTCGTGTAGTAGTATTCCAGGTAAAAGTGTTCCTTCATGAACTTCAACTGAATTATTGAAAGGACACATAATCATATCAAAGGTAAAATTGAGCTATTATTATAGTTGGATTTGAGAGTTGCAATAATATTAATCTCCATTTGATCTGTCGTTTTTATGTTTTCGTCACCAGATTATCACTACGTGTTTTACTACCAAGATAGTTCCCTTTAAATACACCTAGTCATGTCATGGCGGATTTGCGGCAATGATTTATTCCAATAACTTTTCTTGAATTATGGAAGTACTTCCGTGATATATAGCCCCAACAATATGGTAGTATTTCACGATGTCATACTTACTTCAACAACTTACAGGAAAAAGCTAATCTAATCTCAAAAATAAACTTATGTTTATGTTTTGACCGCACAAATAATGTATTCTAATGGATGGTAACAATAACATAATCCTTTCATTGTTCCCTATCATTTCCTTGTCGTCAGCGTCGCAGTATCAGCTCTACAAGACTCGTCCTAATTTTAAACAAAGACAAACATATATCTCCTTTGTAAACACTATTGATTTTAAACAAATATGTGAACAGGCTTAAATTGTGCACATCCCCGGGCGTACTAATGTAATCGCCATTTAATTTTGTTTTATACGATTATGTTCAGCAAAAAATATAAGATCACACGCACGACGGCCATTAACATCGATTTTAAAGGATAAAACGCTGAATCTGGAAAAACATAATGCGTTTCTGCTTCAGTAATTTATCTGACTAAGTAAAGGATGACGGGCATTCGATACACCTAAGACGTACTTTCTTATAATTAAGCACAACATTTACAGTCATAATGTGTATACGTACCATTAACATTACATCAGAACATTTCAAACTGGAAGCACCCTGTGAACAGACTTAAGGCAGTATTAGTAATTGGAAGAATGAAAGCCTGCACGGTGTCTATTTTCCTAATGATCATCTTGGTTTTGAAATATGCAAATGACCACAATTATGGCACAGATTGACCTAAGGCAGTCCCACAATAATTACAGTACCTCTCTTGCTATGCTTTGCTGGCAGCAGATAATTACCCTGGTTTAAAGAGAACCAATAATTGTCATGATGTGGATGTCAACGATTTGCCTTGACACTATCGGAATTGCCAATACATCTCAGTGTCACTACAATACTTAACGCATGCACAAACGCAAAATACACGTATCATATGCAAATGCGTTTTGTTTGGGTCCAAATAGTTTTGCAAAATGCTGGATAAAGAAAACCGGTATTGTCACGAAAGACGGTATGCTTTTTACATCTGGCATTGGCAATTATTATGTATTGCAAATTCGTGTTCCGGTATGTCTGTTAACGAGTTAACGAGCAACAGGGCTGTGATGTAACCATAAGTTGACAGGATATATACTTGACAAGCAAACGCATGGTTAACAATTTCGTAACCTAATTGGTTTTTGTTCTGACACATTTCATGTAAGGCTTCCGGTGCATCGGCGTGAATGAGTATTACGGTTTATGAACTTGAAGATGACACAAACGGACCGTAAGACAATTTCCTCTAATGATAATGCGACGTGAGTTTGTATATTGGTTATTTTCATATAATTGTTAAATATGGCGTAGTCACGAATATTACCGATGAGAACAGGGCGGAATTAAATATCTCTTCAAATTGCAGTGAAGTCAAAAATAGAACGCGTTATCATTATTAAATGTGCACGACATAACTTATCTCTAAACCATGGCGTCAGATGTTATTAAAAAGTGTATAATGAAATTTGTAGTGCAAAATTAGAATGTTTCGAGCGACAAAGAGGTTCCCGCTCTAAGGCGTCCTCAATAACTTACTTTAAGATTGAATGTACAGGTTAAACCAATGAAATGAATTGTCGAGGGAGCTTAAATACACGAGTTTAAACTTAATTTCGTGCTTATTGATTTCCAAATGGAGCTGCATGTGAGTCATTCCTGACAGTCATGCGTCTCTAAGCGTGTATGCGAAAGTGAACGATCTAGATTTCCTTTGTTTTCTGGTTGATCCATTTTACACGAGCTACACGGTACAATCCCATAAAGAAGTATGCACAAATAGTTTATTTTGTTATTCTATAATAATGTTCTATTTATGTATTTTTATTGTTCCAATTGAACAACAAAAATGTTGTAGAGTGAATGAGTAAAATTAAGTCTAACATTTGATTGCCTTTTTGAACCTACTGTACACAATAATATCGAAGTTAAACGTAGCTCATTAAATGGGTTTATTTTGCTATTAAACTGAATTCGCATATCCTGTCGCTTTATTTTAACTATAGCGAACAACTTTTGAATCGGTTTTATATTGATCGTGTTTAAAATTTGACATAGATATCTGCAACGTTCTCCAGATATATAGAAATGGTAAAGACAACTCTAACTAAATCGAATAAGATGTTCGCACATGATGAGATAGGAAATACAATCGAATTAAAGTTCAAGCTATATTAAAACAAGCCATTTATGATTGGCCATGCATGTACAATGCATGTGCAGAATTTAGAAGCGAACATCATTTTGATCATGTTTTCATGTCCACGTGCTTGTACTGCGTGACTCCTATTATACCAACACGAGTTGCCTTTAAATAAGTCGCTTACGCGTGCTCCATTAACACTTAAAATTATTCATTAGTATTGACATTATTTGATCTAACGCCATTCACTTCAAATCTTTCAAAAGTTCAACTGAATTTTCCAAAGGACTAACGTATTTGTAGTCATTAAATGCTTCTATAGTAAGGTTTTACGTTTGACAAGTCCTAAAAGATAAATGGCATGTAAAATAGCTTGTTCCATACAAATGCTTTTGGTGATTACATAGTTTTCTTAGAGTAAACATAATTGTCCTAATGCGAAATTAGTTATTAGCCAGAAGTATGTGTATGGGTTTCCGTTTTTTTGTTATTCAAAATAATATTTTAATCAATAATGCACGTAGTATAAGCCGCTAACGAATGGACTAATGCGAATTCGAATCACTTTCTTCCAACGTTACGTTTCACTTCCGGAAAGTATTCAGAAATAGTTAGACGCACAGCTTTAGTAAATCTCACTGACACCAGTGAGAAAAGTGTGATTTGCATTAATACACAAGAAAATGCAAACGACGGGCAGTCATAGCATTAATCCTAATGTTCATTTTCTCACAGGTATTCACTGACTTGCCTTAATAAATAAAAGTGTTCGTTGGAAGTAAAAGTTAGTTTTACTTAACAACTTGTATATTTGGTTGACGTTCGGGCGTATACAATTCTTAATTGATTCTTGCAACTGTTCTATTGCATGCGTCTCGAAAAGTTGATATTTTGTTTCTCTGGTGCATTATTAATCATTCACAACTTAAAATGCAATTTAATTGCATGTACATTTTCGTTTATTGCTTTTTAATTTGAATCACAATTATATGGAGTTCTAATATACTTTTAATAATCTGCAAATGCAAAAAAACGAACAAATGACGTTCATGTAATCAATCAAAGTCGTTTGATACGCAGATAATAAGATTGTTCCGCCGTTGTGACTGCCTTTGTGTGAGTTTTATCCCATGCTGAATGATATTGAAAGCTACATAGCAGGTTTTGCAATCACGCAAGTGCAGTCTCAAAAGCAATACACCTTTTCGATTTTACGGTCGCCTCAGTCTACAAAAAAAGAATATAACGTCGAATATGTGTGCGTTTTCTTCATAATACGTCCATTTATTATAGTATAACATGTACTTATGCATTACTGGATACATTGCACGTCGCATGCACACTTTTCAAAATGTCTTTATATATTAAATATTAGCAAGACCGAATAAAAAGCAACATTTTTGAAACAGTACTTATCCGAAAAGCACGTTCATTGAATTAGACGAGTTATACCAATGAATTATCGCCATTTACGTAGTTTAAAGAGCACTTCCCATTTCAATTACAACGTTAATTTTACTCTCCCGTAACTTTTTCCCAAAAGTTACTATCATACTAGTTTATGCGCACAAGATAAGCCTTTAATTATTTATTCAATAAAGATATCACATTATATGTGTACCTAGTAGATTTATCCCAATTCATTCCGCTACGAAACGTTACTCTTTGCGTTAAATTTGTTATTCGTATGTTATTAGTCTGAGTTGTTTCCGTATATTCTAGTTTCCATGTTAATGTTCAATTGTGCATAATTATAAACAATACTTGGGATATGTAATTATATTACGCGAGCTTGTGTTAACTCAATGTACATATCATGTCCTTATATTTTGTACAAAGTGCTGTTTAAGATATATTAAATATAATGTTATTCATCGCGAAAACGTTCACAGTGAGTATTGTCCGTCTGCGCAAATTGAACAAACGAGTGTGCATCAATGCACATATATCATGTTCTAATATGTTACGTCATATATTGGAGATAATACTGACTAGCATTCGTCACGGACATTTTATACTTAAGAACGCAACGGCACTTTGTTTACAGAATCATGTTAATAATTTTCTAACAACAGTTTATTATTCTCGGCATTGTTTATATTTAACAACCATCACCACACCGTTTACCCAAAATATAGATATTTAAATAAAACGATATATAATGTAATCGTATTTTTATAGCATCAAGTTAAATATTACAGTGTTATTGTATATGGCAGATAGGCAGCGCACATATCTTCAAAAAATTTCACTATTTGGAAAAAGCCCATGTTTATTGTATAAGTGTTCAAACAGTCTGGATTTCAATGCCAAAAGCACCGAGTGGCCTTCCACTCTATTCATAAGTTGTTTACCGATCATATGACGATACAATATCAAAACAAAACGCATTTGTGAACAAGACGGATATGTATGTCATAAAGAGCCTGAATTAGTCGAAAATAATATCAATTCAACCCATATGCCAATGCAATTTGCCGGATATAATATTTAATGATGCCAATAAGACAATTTGATTGTTGCACGAGTCTTATATATATATGTTTTCACTAAGATATGTCATAGAATCATTAAATGTTACCTGTGAACATTGAACGCAAAATATAACAGGTATGGTGTTATAAACTATATGTATCACTTCAAAAGTGTTGACGATCTGGCGCGATCATGAATAAGGATGCTGACACACGTAATAATATTAATGGCGTCGTTTTTTCTTATTTTAGCAATATAATTGTGAAACGTTGTACTGGCTTGTAATCTTATTGCATTCAAAAACCAAATTTGTTCTAAAGCCTCCAATAATATCCTCAATTATAATGAAAAGTGCATTATATTTAAATTCTACAACTACAAGCGCTGCTCCAGCTATTTATTGCTTTCGAGTGTGTGTTTTTTGCCAGTTTGTTGTGAATAACATACGAACTTTCGCGACTGTACATCTTGTTGTTTGTTGTAGACACCCTACCAACACATACTTAATGCACGATTAAAGAAACATTTCTATTTGACTATCGTTTTTTCGCGTTGTTTTTAGATATAGAATTCACTGCAATGGTCATCAAGCTTTGATCCTACTTGACGGAAAATTGATTGCGAAGTCGTAAATTTACAATAAATCCGTAAGCTCGGAATTCATGGAAGTCTCTGGAAATGTCATTTAGCATTGATCCTGGCGACAGTCTGAAAAATGATATCGGCAGAACATGACGTTCACTGAGCAACATCATCGACCGTTAAAAGAACACAACTGAGCTAAAGTAATTTTAACTAGTATTAAGCAATTAATTAAGCAATATTAAACAATAAAACTAATAAAATAGTTAATATATATTCAATAATAGTTTGCTTAATATAGTGACCTAGTTTTACATTGCGCACACTTGGACAACGTGGACTCTATGACAACTACAAGAAAGTGTATACGTATACAATAATCGCTTGTTTAAAGAAACATATTCTGAGTTGAAATATAACAATAGTTGCATCGGTGGGTTAATTTGATTATGTGTTATTAAAATAGTATACTATATGTTGATCATTGTATATTGCAAATGTCAAACTCTATTTTAAATATGTCTTGCATAAATCGCTGTTCTGCTACCAACTTTATTTCTTATATCAACTTGTATTCCTCAACACGACCGGTGAACAGTGTACGCCGCAACAGAGCTTCGGGCTTTATTTAAAGGCCCTTTTTATCCCCTCGGCCCTAAAAGAGTGAATATATAGCAAATAATGAAACTCCAGAAACATAATAAGACTATATATTTTGTTTAGCTGTGAGCTGCGAGATAGACGTGTATGCATATGCAGGGAACAAATATCGTGTTGTTTTTGTTTTGTTATTGATTTTAAAAGCAACAAGGTAGTATAGATATTCGCAAAAGTGAGTGTTTTGCAACACATTCAACAACCAAGTGTTGTAAACTTATATCAAAATAGCAAACTGGTAAATGGATTAATATAAACTAAATACTTTTTGTTTGACAGAACAGTTCATATTATTTGCTATGCCAATCCCTGAAACGATGCTGATGAACTAGTACAGTAATGTATTTGAACAAAACGGGCGATGTTAATACTTATGAATTAATATGTAAAAAAAACATATGTGGCCTGCTCTGAGATTTTTTATCAAAACGGGGTACATGGACGAAATTGAGTTACAAGATATCTCAATGTTTTAGTTGTCCTGTAAGCATGGAAACCAATGTCTCTACACAAAATAATTTATTTACAAGAGGTCAAACAAAAATGATTTATTTCAAAGACCTGAACATTAAATTTTATGTTTATGAAACCTTGCAAACAGTAATACACAACCAAATTAAAAATTACATTGTGCAATCTCTAAGCAATTCAGATATAATGGTAATCAATGATAATATAAATTTATAAAGAATACAGAACAGATCCCAAAATTAAATACATACATAGACAAACATGCTTTCCTCTGTTGTATTCAATTTTCATTTAATCGTTTCATTAATATTACACATTGCTATCTTAAAACCTTTCAACAAGAAATTCAGGAATCATAAATGTAAAAAGTTAGTTACATAACCATGATTAAAGCTTTGTGGTTACCATGGTAACCAATACAAAAAGTATTCCAGTTATTTTAATTCGCTTTTGTAGAATAAAATATATATTATTATAATAAAACTGTATAAAATTATTTAGGTAAAATGACTTCTACATCCAAACATATTCCATAAATATGAATGAGGTTACATTGTTGTTTTTTTGCGTTAAAAATCGGGGCAGGTAACTGGACCCATTCCCAATCGAAAAAAAGTATATATTTTTTCCAAATGGGACCACACAATTCCCATTTGAAGGTTTTAAAAAAAATTAAACAAATTAGATCTCAACATTAAGTTCATCTCCCATAAAGCTCTTTAAGTTAAACATTAGAAAATATAAAATGAAATGATTGAATAAATTGAAGAGTTCTGCTGTTATCATTATAGTTTGTGACACTATGAGGATTGCTTATAAATAAAGTTATATAAAGTATAAAATACACAACTCACTGTATGAGCATGGATGAAGGAGTGGTCTACATGCTTGACTTTTACTCGAAAGGTCAGTGGTTCGAGCCCAGTTGAGGATTACTTTTTTTTCTTTCTTAAATTGTATTTTTTATGGAGCTATTTAGTTCTAATATTTACATTTAGCAATTTAAAGCATTTAATGACAAACTTCAATTCTTGCCAAAATCTGTAAAAAGGTCTCTTTAAACAAGGTAGAAATACAGCAAAATGTATATCGTGGGTTGTTATTTTGTCAATGTATGTGTTATGGTAGGATAAAATGTGTAACAGTTTAAACACAGTTTTCTATTATTAAAAATAGAATTTAATTCATTTAATAAAATTAGTTTAAATTAAAGATCCAATATTTCCAAGGCCGGTTCACAAGTTAGTATTTTAAATGATCACACAATGTATATACAGATGATTGTCAATGAATTTCATTGTGAAAAGGATAAATACTTGTTTGAAGTATTTACATGTATCTTTAATTAATGAACTTGAATGGAAAAGAATAACAATTGTTACAAACCCTAACATACTTAAAAAGTTGTTGCGTTAAGTCTGTACAATTTTTTCTTCAGGTGTTTAATAGATCCTGATATTGTTGTTGCCTGGTCATCAGGTGTGGGATGGTAAAGCCATTTCTCTATGAGGTCTTCAATGCCATGGTATCCGAGTAATTGACCAATGCTAACACATGGTGTGTTTCATTCAACTTCACTAGAATTACAAAAATAAATCATTAAGGCAAAAAGCAAACCAATGTAAACTACATGTTATGGTGTATGCTATATTATATGTTATAACTTTGGTTATCAATACTGATTATCAAATACATCTTATTATTTATTTATTTGTCACTCCTGGCACAAGAATTATGCATTTGTACATAGTAACTTCAAGCAAGATTATGTTCTTTCCTCACTTCCAAAAGACTCTATTTTGATCTATTGTCAACATAAAATTCATATAATTTCACTTTCACTTTTATAAAGTGAAAGACAATGACTGAAAGAGACTTTTCAGACAGGAAGTTCACCGAAACAAAAAATGTGATATTATTAATATTGGAGAAACAATTAGGTGGTAAATATCTTTAATTAACATGGAATTTCTAATGCAATCATAAGAAAAAATTGACAAACTTTATTTATTAAATATAAAGTGTAAACAAAATATCACAGGAACTGAGAAAGGTCACAGTCCCTATTTTAACTTTCGTTTTCAGTTGTAAATACGTATTATTTTTTTTTGTAATTATTTTGGACATGTAACCATAACAAGCAAAGTCTATTTGAAGAATATCACTTACCTTGTTCAAAGACAAGTTAAATCCAAACAGTATTATAAGCACCAAGCTCAAATCATTATCAACATGTGTTGAAGCATTATGTGTGGCAATGTTCAGCCACGGCTTGTTTTAGTAAAAGGGGAGTAATACGTCGGCTGTTTTAAATTAAAAGTTCAAAATCAACTATTTGTTTGATAAAGAATACTTTCAATGACCAGTCTGTGCCGATTTTGTCATAACTTTAAAACGAGAAACGTTAAAATCACAGAAAACATTAGGCAATTTAAACAGAATTAAGTGCAAGTTTAGCTACGTCATTTCGGATGAGTTATTCTCATTGTGACGCTTGCCGAATTAGAACCAAAAGTCTCGGAACACGCCACATATGTCGACTGTTACAACAGAAGCATTAAATCTCAAGCAAGTGCATTGTGGCCGTAATAGTTGAGGAAAACAAATGAGAAGAAATCATATATCATCACTAGAAAAAAGTGTGCAGATTGTTTTTGGAAAATTCGTTGATCATCGTTGATTCGGGAGTAACAGTGATGGTGAACATATAAGTGACAAAAAAGAACATGTATCACCACATCTAACTACAATACTAAAATAATATTAGATGTCCGTATTATTAAGAAGTGTCAAGCAAAGAGATAAATACAAAACAAAACAACGGCTATATATTATGTTTTATAGTTTATCTGCTAAAACAATATTTTTATTAGAAATGGCAATTATATAATATTCATTTGTTCGACTTTCTCTCTAATTATGTTGGTCGTCAACCGAATCACATTTTGAGTTTACAATCCAATCCTAGTTTTACTCCCTTATGCCTTCGTAGTTATTCTGTCTAGACTGTTCACTAAGTATAATCAGTTGCAGTTAAACCGAGTTAAAGATGAGTAACATTCGTATTGTGCGGTTCAGTATGAAGTACAACACATTTCGTCCTATGCCAATCTTTAAATAAAACACTGATTATATTTTATTTTATCATAAGATGGTCACAATAATATCATCCTTTCTTTGTTCCCTCTTAGATTTATTTGTACGTCGACAGGTCCGTAGAAAGAGGTTTACAAAGCTAGTTCTCATTTCAGGCAAAATTGTGAAATAAATAACTCCATTGTACACAAAATTGATTTTATACAATTCTACAAACAGACTTAACATGTGTATATCCGCAGGCGTGCTTATGTAATCCCCATTTAAAAATGTGATCTTTGATTTGATTATGTTCTGGGGAACAGACAAACCCAAAAACACAACGGCCATTATAACGGCCGCAAGCGTCAAACGTCGGCTCTGGGAGAACATTACAAGTCTCTGTTTCTTTATTTTATCTGATTTAGTGGAGCAAGATGGTCATTCGGTATACTTTCGACGTGTTTTCTTAGAATTAAGCCGAACCTCTACGGTGATTACTTTTGCCCGTACCCGTAGAATCCCATCAGTACATTTGAAATTGGATGCACAGAGAAACACTGATAAAGGCAGTAAAAGTAAGACAAATATAGCAACTGGAATAATTAAAGCCAGCACGGTGTCGATTTTTCGCATTAACATTATGTCCTGTGAGTTTTCCGGTATCACAAAGCAAATTCGTTTCCTTACAATCTGATTGTAAGATACGGCGCTAGTCCAGGTGAGGTACAAATGGCCGACAATCGCGAAGATTGACACCGTCGTGATGTAGCACTTTGTTCTTAAGGCGTTGAAATATCTCTCCGCTGTGCTAGGCCTATAGCTGATAATTACCCTTTCCACAAGTATACATGTAATTACCACATACCAGGTTGACAGGAATGTTGTGAGCAGATTCAGATAATAAACCAGCTGACAGAAACCCTTCATGTTGTAGATGTTCACGATTCGCGTTGGCACCCACGGGATTGCCATTACAAAAGATTTAGCGTGTCTACAAAGCTTGATGCAAACAAATAGCAACAGGCTGCGACCTTTTTAAGTTCGGAGTTTCAGATAGAAATTGGCAGAAATACGTTGGAAAACACGCCTATTGTTAGAAGACTTGGCACTCCATATTGATCCTGAGCCATTATTATGTTCTTTCAAAATCTTTCTGTTGGTGACGGAGTCTCCGGAAAAAAATTTGGTAATTATAATAGGTAACGTTCAAATCTTCTGTATCGTTCTGCACAATTATATATGTAGATGTCTTTGAGAAACGTCCGTTCATTCCTAATTCCTCCATAGTCATCAGCCTTTCAAGACGTTATGTTGGCGATTAATTGTGATATATAACNGTGTGTGCAGAATCGTAAGAAAACGAGTTTTATTGGGGATATCACTGAAAATCCTGTTGAAATCGGTTGACAACAAACAATATAGCGATGTTTAAGAACAAATGCAAATGCATCTGTTACAGACGGAAACTGAATTGCAACGCTACGTGTTTGCTGAATATATGTATTTATGTAAAGCGAAAGCGAAAGCGAAAGTAAGTTGCATACCTTGCGACGCTGCTATGGTTTTCGCCTATTTTGATCTATTATTGTATCGATTCAAAACCGATTTAAACCAGGTTTTCGATTTCAACCTTGATAAAAATATATTTCAATGAATGTATGTAAAATGTATTTCTCGCTATATAATTTACATGCATACCAACGATCTATTCCGCGAAATGTCACTTTAATATTTTTTTATGATCAGTGCATTAACATGCATTTTTGTTAACCTGTCATTTGATAATATTCGTAATGGCTGTATCACATCGTGCACAAATTTGTACATGAGTACCATCTAACAAGCAACGTCCTCCGTGTGCCTTGTTTTCATACAACAAATTAAAAACAACGTGTTCAATTTGCTACAATGCAAATACATAATGAAAACCATCAATTCGTGAACATGTACGATGTGTGAGTGTATGCAATATCTAAACTAAATGTTGAATAAAACGAAATGGGATCGGCATCATATGATCTAAATACAAGTCTGAAATGTTTTATTTGTATTAGCTTCAAATTCATAAGTTGTGGTCCGCAATTATGGTGAACAAATGTGCCAAATGATTTTAAAATCTCACAATGAACGACATAGTTATGGCCCGGACAAGCTCATTTATGGCCATTTTTTACCTTTGAACTCAAAGTTTGACCTTGACCTTGGAGATATCGATGTTATTCTTTCGAAATGTAATCATTGTAATAATTGCATACGATAAACAGATTGTGGTGTTGCAATGTAAAGAGTAGTATGGCTCAGGAAACCCTCTGGTCAAAGTGTACTCAGAAACCCTAATAGAAGTGGTCTAACAAATTAAAAATATGACAACCGTTTTGACTGAATCAATATGTTGAAAGGTTTGGGAATTTGATAATCATATCACTCCATGAACATGCATGGTTCATTAAGTGGATCTTAATTGTACAAGAAATGTAAAACACAGCCGTTTTTATAGACACCCCACAGCAATGATCGTATAAGAATACATGTTCGTACTGATTATTGGTTATTGTAATGTTTGTATGCAGATTGTTACATAGATTCGAAGCATCAGAAATATGTGTTATGTTTCATTCTTCCTTTCGTGGTCGGCTATAGCAAGAGAGGACTTCCTATTCATGATTATAATGTTTTTACAAACTCCATTCGAACAGGCAATTAAACTATCTTTATGCATTTTCCGTATATTGAATTGTCTCTCGTAATGATGAAAACCATGCTGCTGTATTGGTGTTTAAGTGCCGCTATAAATCAATTTAACCTCTTACAGTTGTGATATGAACTCGTATTTCATGCTATGCACATGGACAATGTAAGTCTTAAAAAGAAACAGTAACAGTGGAAAATGAACACATTTCAGTGTACATGCCTTTTAATCACCCTGCGAAATGACGTTGATCTGTCAGATATAAAACCATAGTAAATCAGACCGTAAAATGCCTTGGCGATGAGTGTAATGTACATCGGAACTAATGGGATCTACGATGGCATCGTGTTTCCTTTGTTTCTGAGCTTACATGCAGTCTCTCACAATTAGTATAATCTACGTGGAGTGTTATAAAGCCTTTACTGATTGCAAATCAAAAACCTGTGATTATTTGTCAATAGATGTTAAGCAATAAATTAGTTTTTTTATTTAAACAAAACACATAAAATCAACATATATTAGAACATGATTCTTTAAAAGCTTCATACTACTGATACAATTTCCAGAAGACAGATGTCTCTGTAACCATTTATTGTTTTAATGATTTAAGCAGACAAATTTTACACATCTTTCGACTCAAAATTAATAATGGAAAAGTAAAATATTGAACGCGTTACACTATTGAATGTTGTTGTTGAATTGCAAGATTCTTTATATTTAAGTTAGCAAAACGAATACACAGTTAAATATATTTTGATGGACAATATGTTATATTCCTCTTAGGTTTTATTTAAATATAATGGCTATTATTATGAATATTAATTTCGAAACAACACAAGGTTTATAATCAGCCACTTGCAGCATGTATCATCAAGAATCTCTTTATGTTTCAATATCATATATGACTCATACGTTGAAGCTGACTAAGAGGAAATCCTCCGTGCCTCTAAGAACTACATGGATTGCGTGAATTAGCTTAGAACTGAACAAATATCACACTTCATTAGAATATATTATGCGTGTAATTGCCTTACATAATTGCATAAGTTAGGAAAGAAATTCAAAACGAAATATCGCAATCTCTGGTGTTCAAACCGTTGACCTCTGGAGGCTAACATGTTTAGTTTTTTTCATCAAATTGTACTTATGAAGAGACTCAGTGATATTACGTGTGTTTTAATCAAAAGCATAAAATACGCTCTTTGATTGTATGATGCTTTTTGTAATTATCATTTTACCTAAGTGTGAACAAGTCCGTGACATGTACTGTTTATAAAATATGTACATTGATTTCTTAACAAATGCGCAATCGAATTGTATAACTGGTCCATCGCTTGCAAGTAACAAATCACGTATCATCCAGAATCTCGTCCGGTTTCAATATCAGATAACACTCTAAATGTTGACGCTGAGCAAACACAATTTCCCTAATGCGGGCGTGCGTTGTGCGGGATATGCGAATATTTACGAGATTCTGTCAACCGAAAGCAAATCGAGGTCTTGCGTCATAAGAATGATTTCAAGCACATATACACGTAATTTGTTTATTTACGCTGTCGGTTTTAGATTGTTAAACGTCCGTAAGAGACGTTCTTTACAAATTACATATTCCCATTTTGTTTTGATTAAATAGCCTTGTTTTGGTGAAATTTACTTATGCGAAAACAATTCACTGTTGGGAAAATCCAAATTAAGTTTATTCTCTGTGGATGTAATGAATACATAGTGTAGTAACTACGCAACTTAAAATAAAAACACATAACGGTGTTTAAAACAGCCAAAGATGAAACACCAGAAAGTCATTACATTTTAAATCAATAGAAAAATATAGTAAAACCTATGTTTAACATTACTTCTGCACCTTTTTACAAAACAATGTGTTAATGTCACGGTAATTAAAGTTTGTTTTAGTAAAATATGTGCTATACGTCAATACTGTTTACATGTCCATAATTGATTCCATTATAAATTGCACACGACATTATATGTCTGTATTCAGGTACGGTGTGTTTGCCTGAATACGAACCATCCCCGTTATTTCTAAAATCCTAACATAAAACGAGCAGAAATTCCGCTTCCGAGTGATTTAGGAAAATTGAAGATAAAACAGGAACGGGGAGTCGGATGTTACTTGTAAACAAGAGATATTTATGACACTGATGACTTTTAAAAACCTCTTCCGTTGCGACCTTATTTAGTGCGCCAATTACGCGCGGGATATTTGAGACGCATTTACGCCTACGATTCTTTTATATAATGACGCGAACAACTGAATGACATTGGAAAAATAAAAATTAATTGAAAGTTATGGTGATTGGTTTATTCGGAACAAACATTTGCGCAACCAGATTAGCGCTCATGTCTTTCACATGTTATGCTCGACTAGTAATTTTTCTAGCACTGGTACTTTCTTTATCCTGGCGTAGAGAACACGCACTCCAGTAAAATAATTCTGCCAGCCGATAATATCGCCGAAGTACTTTCAATAATATAAATTATTCGTAACGAATGGTATGATTCGTTCGTACGACAATAATAATAGTTTGAATGCTAAATGCATGCATTTCCCAGATAAAAGTATACTCGAGATCACCGTCATATTTAACCAAACCAATTTAGTTTATGCATAGTCTACAGATACGGGTTTTATGCATTTTTTTGCAAGTTGATTGGCTATTTGTGCATTCATTTCACTTTTCCCACGAAAGTTAGAGAGAAAAGACGCGTTTTACGTCTAAGACAATTTCGTCATCTTAATCATATGAATTTTACTCGCATTTCATTTAAAGGTCTAAGTTCGAGGATTTTGATATTGACGATCTTGAATTTAAACATCAGAACAAACTGCTCATCCCAAAACTGAACATATTATATAACTCATTACAATTGTTATTAAACGCCATTCCAAACCATAGGTATAAATGAAACAGATTTGTTTAAAAAAAAGTTTAAACAATGTTGTTGTCAGTCGTTTTGATTTACCTTGATTCCAGTGAATTTGACTTCTTATTTAATAATACTTTTGGTAACACATGTAATAGTTATATGTTACAACCTAAAATATCAAAGTTATTGGTGCCCTCCAGTTGTTACCATTAATTACCGTACCGTAAGAAGTTAAATCCAAAGTAATTTCTATTACAACGTAATTTGCCTATTCCAAACTCATCTCCCAAATGCAAGTATCATAATCGAGCATTCGCACGCTATATTTATGGCGTTCACTATTTAACAACGATAGCACAGAAGTAGTGTACCTAGTTAATGCGTCAAAGTTTATTTGTTTGTAAAAAAGATTTCATTAAAATTTGTATTGGTTTCATTATAAGTTTCGTTATTGTGTATGCTTTTGATTTGTCATTATTTATGTTCCAAACGAGCATTATGTGGATATTACACACTCAGTTGTTTTCTGTTCCACGTTCCCTCATAGCAATAGTTTTTAATTGAGCATTATGATTGATGATGGGCTACACATGAAATGATATTTTATACATTGAAAACAATTTACAATCATGCCGAAGTATTATATAAGCATAATTTTTAAGTTATATTTTGAATTTTTCAACGTGCATTGTTACATTGAGATCATTGTCCGATTGCGAAAATGAAAATAAATAGTTATATATATATAGATCAGCATGCATGGTTAAGTACAAGCTCATTTCATAAAATACACGGATATAATATATAAAGTGAAATGCCGCGCATCATTTAAATCATCGTTGTGGTTTTGAAATAGCTCACTTTTTAAGAATAGCTTATGACACAGGTTCAAATTAAAAAAGCACCGAGTGAGTGTCAATTATATTGGTTCGTTATTTACCAATCCCAAATTGAGAAGTACTAAGATTACAAGAAATAGTTTTTTCAGCGGGAAGATGTCTGACATATATCCTCTGGAGATCGTATGAATAAGTCTAAAATAATATCAATAAATCCCTATAACCTAGCGGCACGCACAGAATGTGCCGGATAGAATATGTAATCAACGCCGTTCAGACACAGTATATGCCACACGTCCCACTGACGCACGTCTACGCCGTATGCAGTTAGTTAATGGAATCACTTAATGTTACTAAATGCTACAATTGCACATTGCAAACAAAATACCGCTAACACTGTTGCTATATAAATCTGTTTTCTTATGCAGTATTAGTTAGTTTGAGTTCAAAAGTGTTGTCAATCGAACATACGCACTAAATTAAATGTTAATACATTTGTCATTGTATTGGTACGTTTTGTAAGTGTTGGAATGGAGTTGTTTTCCTTATTGTTACATCAATACATTATTACTGGAGCGGTAGTTCTTTAATCTTATTGTACACAGGTGATTTAAAGTCTCAATACGTTAACCAATTAAAGTGTAAATACTGACAAATGCATTCTCATTTACTACTTTTTAATGATCCACATAATAACTTATGACAGTAACGCGGATATACTGGTACACGTAGTAAAGAGACTAAATATAAGAAATGTTAGCCGACAAATCGTACACCGATTTATTTGCAAGCGTCACGAACGATGACGGTATGGAAGAATACATGGTGATTTCGCTCATACAATCGGCTTAAGCATGATAGTTATAGAAGAAATTGATTAGCCCAAGTGAGGCCTTATCAACTTAGACGGCGTTTTACGTACCATTTGTGTTTTAAAGTACTGGTTTAAAATATTACAATTCGATGATGTCAAGTACCTAAAAATCGTTTACGATATGTTATTACATGATCATGATATATAACCAGAAAAAAAATCTTGGGTTAAATCTCTCAAAGATTTATTAGACAGCTTAAGTTTCAGTGAAGTTTGGTTTTTTCAAGTGGTAGAAGATATTAATATATTTTTATCCATAGCTAAACAACCAATTTCTGATATGTTTTTGCAAACCTGGTCAAGTGAAATGGAAAACACGACCAGAGGTAGAAGTTAAAGACTTTACAGTAGCTTTAAGATCCAACCATATTTAAATGTAGTAAATGTCTCAAAATTTAGAATTGCTTTAACGCGTTTTAGAGTATCTGCCCATAGACTTTAAACGGAAGCAGGGAGATGGCACAAGCCTGAACAGATACCGATTTCAAAATAGAAAATGCAAACACTGTAACGTCCTTGAGGACGAATTTCATGTTTTACTTTAATGCCCAATATTTATTTATTTACGTAAGATATACATAAATAAATACTATTGGAAGAACACAAACATGATCAAGTTATTGACCATTACAGACTGACAATGAAAAAAGTGCACGAAATCAATCCATTTTTGTTTTTAAAGCTTTTAAATTGAGAGCTGACTTATTTTATCAATAGTCTCTCTCCAAGTACTTTCATTTATTTATCTACTTTATATAAAAATACAATAGACGATACAGTGTATACAAATGTGTTGTATTAAGATTTTGATCTACGTTCTGTTTAACATTATGTACGTCATTGACCATTTGTGAATATATTGTGTTGTTATATGTGTATACTCATGGGCGTAAAGCCCAAAATGTATGCTGAATAAACGCTATATCTTTATTCAGGTACGGTATTTCTGCCTGCAAGTGCGAAACATCCCCGTTATTTATAACATTCCAATATAAAACGAACAGATCTTCCGCTTCCGTGTGATTTAAAAAGTTGAAAATGAAACAGAAACGATATATTTTTTATATGACTGATTACTTTTAAAACATCTTCCGTCGTAACCCAATTTGGTGCGCTAATTACGTGCGGGATACGTGAGATGAATAACGGCCTTCGTATCTTTGACAGAATGCCGCGAACAACTGTATCAAATGTAAAAGTACCTCTCCGCCGCTTTGCTAGACTTAGATAATTACCAATCTAAATCGAAACATATTGTAGTCAGAAAATTAAACACTAGTTGACAGAATCCTGTCATGATGTGGATGTCAACGATTTGCACTGAAACCCTCGGTATTGCCAATACATCTGCGTTTAATTTCAATACAATTATTGACGCATACAAAAAAGCAAAATAGACTTATCATGTGCAAATGTTTTTCGTTCGGAGTCCAGGATAGTTTTGGCAAAATGCGTGGTTAAGAAAACCGTTATTGTCACAAACACGGTAGGCAAAATACATCTGTAATTTTTACATTTAAAATGCTTTGCAAAATTGTATCGGTCGGTGATCGAGCAACCGGCGTTTAATCATTTAACACTGTGTGAAACGAATGTGTTGACAAGCAAATAAAAGGTCAACAATTCAATACTTAATGTATGTTAGTTCTGACGAATTTAATATAAGGCTATCGTTACATAGGCGTGACTGTGAATTACGTTTTGTAAACTTGAAGAAGCCGAAATGGACTGTAAGAACATGTTATGTCCTGCGAATGTTTAGTAAGATTTTTTTCTAATGGCGAATTTCATTTAATGTGTTTAGCATGGTATACATGGTAGGAAGGCGTGTCTAAAAAAGAAGTCCGTTTGTTACATGACGTCATCAGCATTTACACATTCATTCTGAATATTTGTAAAATACGTTGTTTGCTGTTTCTGGTGCCGTCTGTGGATTAAATGTAATACAACTTGGTATCAAATTGTTCGTTTTGACGAATCTAATTTACTTTTACAATAAAATAGGACTTATGTTTTAAGTCTTTTGTAACATGATGCAACAACTGATGTAAGAATTTCCTGTTGAACATGATATAAAAACATATATCATGCATTGCTGTATCAGTCCGATATCAATGTAGTGGTGTGATAAATCCAAGTACATATACTGCGCGACTCCTATCATACCAACACGATCACTGGATTTACATTACGCGCACTCCGTAAACACTTATACTTATTCATAATAATTGACATGATTGGATCGCAATTCAATTATATAAGTCATCTATACTAGAAACGAGGGTTTCGAAAATTCAAGCGAATTTACCAATCAATAAAGGTATTTGAACTCATCCAATGTTTTTATAATGAGGTTATACACATCAAAAAAGGTAAATGACATGTTAAATAACTTGATCCATGCAAATGTGTTTGCTGATTGAATAATTTGCTGATGCAAAATAAATCATTAGGCAGAACATATGTGGGTGTGTTTCCGTTTATTGTTATTCAAAATACTTTTTGAATCTATAATGCCCGTAGTTGAAGCCGCTAACGAATTTACTCATGCGGATGCAAATCATTATCTTCGAACGTAAAGTTTTACTACTTGAAAGCATTCAGAAACAGTTAGCACATAGCTTATGGAAATCTCACTAAAACCAGTGGGAACAGTGTACGTTGCGTTAATTTAAAAGCAAATGTAAACAACGGACAGTCAAAGCATTGCTAATAATGTTCAATTTCTAAAAACGTATTCGTTGACTTGCTATATTAAATAACATCGTTGGAAGAAAGTTAGTTTTAATTTAACACGTGTTACATTTCATAATCGATTCTTGCAACGGGTCTGTCGCACGCGTCTCGAAAAGTTGTTATTTTGTTGCTCTAGTGCATTATCAATCATCCAGTACTAGCAATGAAATAACATTGCATTTATATTATCATTTATTGCTTTTTAATGTGAATAACAATTATATATGGTTCTTATATAATTTATATAAGCCGAAAATGCAAACAAACAACAATGAAAAAAGATATGTCGTGAATGAAATCAATCAAAATTATTTGTAACGCAGATAGTATGATTGTTCCGCGGTTGTGACTGCCTCTGGGTGAGTTTTAAACCCCTGCAAAATGATATTGAAGGCTTCAAAGCAGGGTTTGTCGCTGTGCAAGTGCCGTCTCAAAATTGATACACGTTATTCAATAAATATATCACAGTATATGTATATGTAGTAAATATATCCGAATGTATTTAGTGTAGAAACGTTACTCGTTGCGTTAATTCGTATAGTATTGATCTGTAAAATATTCACAGTTGTTTCTTTTTATTTTTATGTTTTAATTGTGCATTATTATAAACAATAGGTTAGATATGTAATGCTATTTCGCGAGCTTGTGTTCACATATTGTACATATCGTGCCTTAATGTATACATACAATTATTAAAGTAGTCAGCGTGAATACATTCACTGCATTTATTGTCCGTCTGCGCAAATATAAAACAAATATTGTAAATATTTACAAATGTACGATTTATTACTTTTTCACGTCATATATTAGAGATAATACTGACCAGTATTAAAAACGCACAGTTTATACTTGAGAAGGCAATGATAATTCGTTAAAAGAATCATGTTAAGAATTTCCAAAAAAAAAAACTTTATTATTTTCAGTATTGTAAATGTGTAAGCACGACCGACAAACCGTGTACCCCAAATATAGATATTTAGCTGAAACCACATATTATGTAATCTTATTTATGTACTTTAAAATTAAATATTATACTTTTATGGTATATCAAAATAATAGGCAGCGCATATATCTTCAAACATGTTCACTGTTTGGAAAAAGCCCATATTTATTTCATAATGGTTCACGAAGTCTGGATTTGAATGCCAAGAGCACCGAGTGGCTTCCCACTCTATTCATAAGTTGTGTATGACGATAAAATATCACAGAAAACACAGTGAACTACACGGATTTGTTTGTCAGAAAGCGGCTGAATTATTCGAAAATAATATCAATTGTATCACTATATCAATGCAATCTGCCAGATATAATATTGATCAATGCCAACAAGACAAATTAATTGTGGCACAAGTATTATGCATATGTGTTCACTTTCATATTTAAAAAAAATCATTAATTGTTACTTGCGAACATTGAACGCAATATAACACAGGTGTTATATATATATACATATATTTCGACACATAATATGTTAGTATCAGTTCGAAAGTTTTGGCAATCTGACACGATCTTAAATAATAATGCTGATAAACGTATCAATATTATTGGTTTAGTTTTTATAATTGTAACAATACAATTTTGTAATTTTTAAATCAATACATGGTAACGTTGTCCTGGTGGGACAATCTTTTAATCGTATTTTATTATAAAACGAAATTTGTTCTGAAGCCTCCAATTGTATTCTCGATTATAATGAAAAATACATTACATTTAAAGACTTGACGGATTCAAATAGTAGTTAATTACGTACGAAATAGTTCTACTAAAAGCGCTCCTTCAGATATAGTGCTTTCGAATGTTGTTTTTTTACAGTTTGTTGTGGATTTCAAACGTACCTTTCGCGACTGGACATGCTGTTTTTTTTTGTAGACACACTGCCAACGCGTAATGACTGCACAATCAAAGGGATAACTCACTATCAGAATCATTATCACAAAACGAATATAACGTGTGTCTCGTAAAGAGAAGTTTTTCGTCTATTTTCTAGATGTTGCATTCATGGCAACGGTCATTAAGCCTTGATCCTTAGCTAAAAGCAAATTGATTGCGAAGTTGTAAATTTACAATAAAAACGTAAGTTTGATATTCACAGAAGCCCATTGATCGCAATGACAGTCTCAGAATTGCTGTCGATAGAACCAGACTTTCAATGAGCAACATCAGCGGACTGTAAAACAACAGTACTGAGCTAATTGTAATTTTAACTAATATGCAGTAATTAATTAAGCAATATAACGAAACAATGAAAAACAGATAAAAAAGTTGGTATACAATTAATAATATTTCTCTTATTATAGTGACCTATGTAACATACATTGCGCACATTGGGACAACTCGACCTCTGTGACAACTGCAAGGAAGTTTATACTTATTCAATAATCGCTTGTTTAAAGAAACATATTCTAAGTTGAAATATATCAATAGTTACATCGGTGGGTTAATATGACTTTCTTTCACAGAAAGAGTATACTATATATTGATCAATGTATATTGGAATTGTCAAACTTTATTTTAAATAAGTCTTGCTTAAATCGCTGTTCTACTACCATCTTTATTTCCTGTATTCCTCATCACGTCCGGTGAACAATGTACGCCGCAATCGAGCTTCGAGTTTTATTTCAAGGCCCTACTTATTCCCTCGGCCCTAATAGAATGAACATATTGCAAATAATGAAACTCCAGAAACATTGCAAGAAGTAACAAAAAAGTGAAGTTGTGAGCTGCGAGATAGACGTGTATGCATATGCAGGGAACAAATAATGTGTTGTGTTTGTTTTTTGCGTCCAGGGTTTTGATTGATTTTAAAAGGCAATAAGGGGTACATATATTCGCAAAAGAAGGTGTTTTGCTTTACATTTAACAACCAAGTGTTGTAAACTTATTTTATACAAAATAGCAAACTAGAACATGGATTAATATAATTTAGATACATTTTGTTTGACAGAACAGTTCATAATATTTGCTTTGCAAATGCCTGAAACGATGCTGATGAACAAGTACAATAATGTAAATTTGAATTTATTTTGTGTACGGTAACACTTCCTTTATAAATCCTCTTCGATCTAGTGAACAATGTCTCATTGCCATTGTCAGCAATTTTCCAAACTGTAATTGAACACAACGGGCGATGTTAATATTTTTAAATTAATCTTAAATAAAACATATGTCAACTGTTACCAAATAAGCATTTTACGCAAGCAAAGATAAGTGCATTATGGCCGTAATAGTCCAGAGAAACAAATGAGAAAAAATCATGTATCATCAATAGAAAACAGTGTGTAGATTGCTTTTGGCAAATTCGTTGATCATCGTTGGTTCGAGAGTAACCGTCATGGTGAACATATTAGTGACAAAAAGGAACATGTAACACCACACCTGACTACAATACTAAAATAACATCAGATTTCCGTATTATGCAAGTAGTGTCAATCAAAGAGATAAATACAAAACAAAACAACGGCTATATATTATTTTTTATAGTTTATCTTCTAAAACAATATTTTAATTAGGAATGGCAATTATATAATATTCATTTGATCGACTTTCTCTCTAATTATTTTGGTCGTCAACCGAATCACATTTTGAGTTTACAATCGAATCCTTATTTAACTTCCTTATGCCTTTGTAGTTATTCTGTCTAGACTGTTCACTTAGTATACTCAGTTGCTGTTCAACCAATTTTAATATCAGTGACACAGTCATAGCAACACAAGTGTACTTGTTCGTATTGTGCGGTTTATTATGAAGTACAACAAATTTCTTCCTATGCCAATCTTTAAATGAAACACTGAAAATATTTTATTTTCTCATAAGGTGGTCACAATAATATCATCATTTCTTTGTTCCCTCTTAGATTTATTTGCACGTCGACAGGTTCGTAGTAAGAGGTTTACAAGGCTAGTTCTCATTTCAGGCAAAATTGTGAAATAAATAACTCCCTTGTACACAAAATTGATTTTATACAATTCTTCAAACAGACTTAACATTTGTATATCCGAAGGCGTGCTATTGTAATCACCATTTAAAAATGTGAACTTTGATTTGATTATGTTCTGGGGAACAGACAACACCAAAAACACAACGGCCATTATAACGGCCGCAAGCGTCAAACGCCGACTCTGGGAGAACATTACAAGTCTCTGTTTCTGCATTTTATCTGATTGAGTGGAGCAAGATGGACATTCGGTATACTTTCGACGTGTTTTCTTAGAATTAAGCCGAACCTCTACGGTGATTACTTTTGTCCGTACCCGTAGAATCCCATCAGTACATTTGAAATTGGATGCACAGAGAAACACTGATAAAGGCAGTAAAAGTAAGACACATATAGCCACTGGAATAATGAAAGCCAGCACGGTGTCAATTTTTCGCATTATAATTATGTCCTGTGAGTTTTCCGGTATCACAAAGCACATTCGTTTCCTTACATTCTGATTGTAAGATACGGCGCTAGTCCAGGTGAGGTACAAATGGCCGACAATCGCGAAGATTGACACCGTCGTGATGTAGCACTTGGTCCTAAAGGCGTTAAAGTATCTCTCCGCTGTGCTAGGCCTATAGCAGATTATTACCCTTTCCGCGAGTAACATAGCCACATACCAGGTTGACAGGAATGTTGTAAGCAGATTCAGATAATACACCAGCTGACAGAAACCCTCCATGTTGTAGATGTCCACGATTCGCTTTGACACCCACGGGATTGCCATTACAATAAGATATAACGTGTCTACAATGCTTGATGCATAAAAATAGCAACAAGCTGCGACCTTCTTGAGTTCTGAGTTTCTGATAGTAATTGCAAGAAATACGTTGGAAAATACGCCAATTGTTAGAAGACTCGGCACACCATATTGATCCAAAGCGTTTATAATGTTCTGCAAAATCTTTTCTGTTGGTGATGGTGGCTCCGGATAATAACTTTGGTAATTGTAATAGGTAACGTTCAAATCTTCTGTATCGTTCTGCACAATTATGTCTGTAAATGTGTCCGACTTCGATACACGTCCGTTCATAACAAATTCCCCCATAGTCGTGAGCCTTTCACGACGTTCTACGGTCGATAAATTGTGATAGATGACTATAGAAAATATGTATATCTCTAAATTAGCTGTTTATATAACATGCATATACGTCCCATTTATGGAAATAAACATCTGCTTCCACCTGAATAGTGCTTCAAGTATAATATCCATCCTATTAATTAATTCAAACAACCCTTTTTTTATTTTGATAGCTTCTATTGCAATTTTAGTGTTTATATTGTTTTATATATATATTGTTTTTGATAAGTGCATGAAGATGTATATAGCGTAGACATTGATGTTGACTTATCATTTTATTATAATCGTAATGTCAGTTTCCCATCGAGTACCACTTAACACATGAACACCATCAAACAAGCAACGTCCATCGTTCGTCTTGTTTTACTGAAACAAATTAAAAACAAAGTTTTACATTTAATAGAATGCAAATACATAATGAGTATTGGCAACATCAATTCATGAATAAGTATACAATATCTAAAGTTTTTGTTAGCGAAATGAATAAAACGAAATGAGGATTTGGCTTCATATGGTCTTGATGAAATGAAAGTCAGAAATATTTGATATAGACGCAAAAAGGACGAACTTTTTTTTAATGTAAATTAATCATTTAAATAGGAAAATACGATTAACAGATTGTGTTGTTAAAGTAAATAGTATTTTTTGTCAGGAAACCATCTGGTCAAAATATATTCAGAACACCTAATAGAAGTTGTCTTACAAATTTAAAATATGACAACCGTTTTGACAAAGTTGATGTGGTAAATCTTAGTTGTATAACACATTTTAAACACGGCCATTTTTATAGAAATCCCACAGCAATGATCGTATAGTTTGCAGAAGTTCACAGCATTAAAAAAATGTGATGTATTTCACTCATACATTCGTGGATGGCTATAACAAAAGAGAACTGCATATTAGTAATTATTTTGTTTCTACCAGCTCCATGCGCACAGACAAGGTTCGATTTGTATGCTGTTTTGTTTAATTGTGTGATAATGCAAGCAATGAAATTGCAAACTATTCTTGAATTTGAAATAACGTTTCGGTTTAATAAGTGGTTTCAATTATCGCTATAAAACAAGTTAAGCTCGTACAGCTGTGCATGCCTTAAAATCCCTCTGCAAAATGATGTCAATCTGCAAGATATAAAACCATAGTAAATCAGACCGTAAAATGCCTTTGAGACAATGGGTGTCATGTTCATAGGAATTAATGGCATCTACAATGAATTCTTTGTTCGTTCTATGTGTGTGGGCTTATAAGCAGTTACCACGCACAATAAGTATAATTAGTTTAGTCTAAAAGTGTTGTTATAAAGCATTTACTGATTACAATTCAAAAACATTGTGATTATAATTCCAAATATGTTAAGCAATACATGTGTGATTTTATTTATAAAAAAGAACATAATAAAAGCATCTATTATAGCATATTTGTGTCAAGAGATTAAGATTATTGCTAGAATTATCAGAGGACAAAAGTATGTGTAACATTCAACTGTTTTAATGATGTAAGCAGACACATTTCAAACATATTTTCATTCACGAAAAGTGCAATATTTAACGCGTTATATATTGGATGTCTTTGTTGACATTCCATGAGTTGCTTTGCTTTAAACAAAACGAATACACAGCGACCATATTTCGATTGTCACTTTGATATATCCCTCTTAGGTTTTACTTTCATATAATGGTTAAAATATTATGAATATTGAATTGGAAACAAATCCGAACACAAAACGCATAATTCGAGCACTTGCATCATGTATCATCCAGAACCTTTTACTGTTTCAATATCAGATACGACGCTGACTTAAAGAAATTTTCCCTTGCCACTAAGAACTGCATGCTTTGCGTGTATTCGCGAATATTGTAACAAATGTCCTACTTCAGTATAATATCTACTGTTTGTAATTGGCCTTCGTAATTATAATAGTAGGACAGAAATTGAAAACGAAATATCGCCTTCAAACCCATTAACCACTCGAGGCTAACGTGCATTTGTTTTTCAAAGTTTACTTATGAAGAGACGCAGTGATGTTACTATTGTTTAAACGTAGTGCATAAAATATGATTTAAATTCAATTAGGTTTTTTGTAATTTTTATTTTGTCTATGTATTAACACGTCCCTTATAAATTTGTTTTAAATAATATGAACAAATCAGTTAACGAATGGAATAATTGGCCACTCGCTTGCAAGTAAAAAATCACGTATCATCCAGAATCTCGTCCGGTTTCAATAACAGATAAGACTCTAAAGGTTGACGTTGAGCAAACACAATTTCCCTCGTGCGTATTTGCTTTGTGTGGGCTTTGCGAAATTAACGAGATTCTGTCAACCGAAAGCCAATCGAGGTCTTGCGTCTTAGGTACGATTTCAAGAACATATTCACGTAATTCGTTTATTTACGCAGTCGTTGTAAGATTGCTAAACCTCCGTAAGAGGCGATCTTTACAAATAACATATTCCTGTTTGAATTAACGTTTACATACCGTGATACGTCACACTTAACCCATTTATGCCTAGTGGACTCTCCCATCCTTCGAAATTGGATCAATTTATTTCCAAAATTAAGGGTTGTCTATTATATCAATTTCTATATTTAGAATATTTCTTACAGAAATTCCTTTAAGCCAACAGCGAGGACCCAGATGAGACGACGCATCATGCGGCGTCTCATCAGGGTCCTCGCTGTTTGCCAAGGCCTTTTTTACACGCTAGGCACAAATGGGAAAAACTTGATAAAATTTGCTTTACAAAAAGAAAACTGTTTGGATAAATCCAAATTAAGTTTATTCTCTGTGAATGTTATAAATACATGATGTTGTAACCCATTTATTCCTAGTGGACTCTCCCATCCTTCTTAGTTGGATCAATTTATTTTCAAAATTAAGGGTTGTCTAGTATATTTATTTCTATATTTAGAATATTTCTTACAGAAATTTCTTTAAGCAAACAGCGAGGACCCAGATGAGACGCCGCATCATGCGGCGTCTAATCTGGGTCCTCGCTGTTTGTCAAGGCCTTTTTTCTAGACGCTAGGCATAAATGCGTTAAACTTGATAAAATTTACTTTAGTGAAAAAAAGTATGTCTGGATAAATCCAAATTACGTTTATTCTCTGTGAATGTTATGAATACATGATGTTGTAACCAGGCAGCTTAAAATAAAGACATATAACGGTATTTAATACAGAAAAGATGAAAACTCCATAAATTCATTTAATTTTGAATTAATATAAAAATAAAGTAAAACATATTCAACATCACATCTGCAGCTTAATGCAAAATTAAGTGTTAATGTCGGGGTAATTAAAGTTAAGTTTAGTGAAATATGTGCTGATACGTTATTACTATTTAAATGTCAATAGTTTAATCAATTATAAAACGGCATTATATATATGTATTTATTGCCGTATGTTTGCCTGAAAATGCGAAACATCCCCGTTATTTCTAAGATTCCAACCTGAAACAAGCAGAAATTCCGTTTTCGTGTGAATTAAGAATGTTGAATATGAAACAGGAACAGGGCATCGGATGTTACATGTGATAAGATATATTTATGACACTGATGACTTTTCAAATATCTTTCGTCGTAACCGAATTAAGTGCGCCAATTACGCGCGGGGTACGTGCTAAAATTTACGGCCTTCGATTATTGTATAGAATTCCGCGAACAACTGTATCAAATTGGAACATAAAAAAAATATTTGAAAGAATTGTTGATTGTTTGTATTTAGGTGGTTTTTTTTTGGAACAGATATTTTCGCAACCAGTTAAGCGCTGATGCCGTTTAAGTCGCATGTGTCTCCTGATTGTTCTTTCTGATTTGCTAATTGCCAAATTGGTTATGATAATGCTAGCATGCTTCCGTTGAAGTTGTTTACAATTGATCAAATGACAAAAAGTTATGTTAGCGCATATATCATTATAATAGTATTCCGTATATTGTTAAATTATTTAAAAATTGCAACTTGGTCGATTATAAGGCGTAGTTCACATAGAAGCCTGTCACTCAGGTATGTTATAAATGATATAAAATTAACATTCACTATGGAATCCCCTTGGGCAAATATTATACTGTATTAAGCAATGAATGTATTTTGATTATTTAAATTGATGCAAATAGAATAGTTTGGTTCGGATGTATTTTCATTGAAGACAATCTCCTTATGCAAGCTTGTCTACGGTCTTACATTAGGAATAACTTAATATTAATAGTTCAGGGTCCGTATTCACCAACCTATTCTTAGACTTAAAAATAAAGAACATACATACATCCACACACATTCGTTCAGCGTTTAAATGTCTACAGGCTATAAGTTTGGCTTATGTCGTAAAAACAATTTTCTTTATAGAGTATTGTGTAGTAAGAGGTTTTACATTTCGTGCCATATTAGCATGTATACTACGATTATAACAAAACTCTTTCGAGATTAGCCTGTATGTTAAGACGTAAGTCTAAGAATTGGTTGGTGAATACGGACCCAGGTAACAATCAGTTTTAGTTACCACTTGCAAATAGGTACTTGCAATATGGTTTTTATGTCTTACATGTCTCTTATTTCTTAAAATAGTCTGGTAAACTCGTTCTGCACATCTTGGAAATTTGTTTTCCAGACCATTTCAATAAATACTAATTAGCGGTAATGCCTGGTAACACACGAATACATCCAATAGATTAAAAATAATTTAAAGTGTTCAATATTCAAAATATAATTGTATTGATATTTCATTCTATCAATGAACGGATATTAGTTGTTGGAATAAATATAAAAAAAGTGTTGAACTACAAAATGTTATATTCAGAATGAAAAAAAGGATACTGAACTCAACAAATTAAGAATTACAAATTCAAATACATACCTAATAGTAAACATATATTTTTAAGTGTACCAAGAGAAAATCCACCTGATTATAAAATGAATATGTCCGTAACTCGATTGTGGCAAGACCATTTGTTTCCAAATCAGTGAAATATTTTCCGATAATTACGATCAAAACACACTTTAATCAAATATTAAGTTTCAAACTATTAATTCTATGAAAATAAAATCACCTCTGTTGCGACGCTTAAGCGACAGTTTCAAACTGTTTTCAAATCCTTATTCAGATCACTTAGTTTCCCAATCGCCGAATGAGAGCCGTTCCGAATTCCCTCTCGTCTCTGTCGCAGATCGCACGCGAACTGACTCGGCAATAGGTTTCTCATAAAATAAGGGTTTATTACGCTGTGACAGCCTTTCTATTAATGCCGTCGAACTTTGCATTAACGCTGGAGTGTCGCGGTCAAATAATAAATTTGTATGGCGGTCTATGTGGAGTATGCTGCGAAAAAAACACTAATATGGCGGTTTTCCATACGGGGATCAATGTTTCATTGCGATGGCGAGAAAGCAAAGCCTTGTCATTAAATGTGGACAATATAGAATCATCATCCATAAAACGCAATTTTTTTCCGTTTGCGTGTTTACGTTGCACTGCAAATAAAAAGCAATTGTCATTTTTTTCAATAGAGGCGGTTATGCAACATTTATGGGCACTTATTCCGGCGAGTGTTGTTATAAAAATAATCTTCATTCAAGGTCACACAACAAGTTTGGGCACATTTTTTGCACTGGTTCCACGTAGATAAGACCCTGCGGTTCACTCCAGTCCAGATGCTAAGTGCTCAGGTGGTGGATGAAATAATAACTTAATTTAAGGACTTTTCTGGGTAAAATGCGTGTTCTTGTTCGCCTTGTACACGCAGGCACGAACGCCAAAAGGCGGAACACATCGCAAAATAAGGCCAATTCGATCTGATGAGACGCATACGGATACTTACTATGTCGATCCGTCGATCCTGATATAATGTAGCATTTATATTGTATATCACTCTTAGGATTAACGGACTTGTGTTGATACGATTAAATGTATAAATGTATATGAACAAAGAATCCCTTTGTATACAGCTGCCGATTTGACCATGTGTTGTCTGTTTCTATTGCATCGTGTGTAAAGTAAACATGTGCATGCCAAAATTGATGATCATTTTTTGGTTCAGTGGCTCAAAATCGCAAATAAATCATGTAAGGTACGTAACGCAATTAAAGCTTATGAAATTACTCTTTCAAATGCCTCCATCCCTTATTGAGTATGATGAATGTGTTTGTGAATACAGTCAATGGAACTGTTTTCCAGAAACATGGATTGTCCACTATCTAAATGCAGTTATGGTCCAGCCTAACATGGAGTTGCTGTCATTTAACAAATACGACGGAAGATGGACTTCCTTGTCAAGGGAAGTATATGATGTGCTGGTGCAAAACTTAGGTTTGTTCATACGCTTTTTATACCTGCTAGCATTTTCAGTGAGAATGTTACAACCCATCCTATCGAATTTATTTAAATTGCATCTTCGTAACATTTGATTAAACCAAAGTGTTAACTGATTTAATTGTAAACATACTGTAAACAGACGGTGTCGCATCCAATATCGCAATTACTTTTACTTAAATTGTTTTTTCTTGTGTTTTTGTTTCCAGTTGTGTGGCTCATTTATGTTGTCAAACGGGCACTGCAGTGGCGATGTAACTTTACACGATCAGCATCGATTCCTAACGAACATATTTCAAAACATCACGATTTTTCTTTTGCGAGTCCCTCGCGAGTCAATTGGACAACAGGGTCGTCTACACTTCATTATGAAAACACTGTAATTTCCAAACCGTATCTAGAGTTCAAATGGTTGATGAAATGATTATTTTGTTATTTACAAAAACATTTTAACACGGATAAATAATAACACACTCGTCGATTCTCTGAAGTATGATTATTTGATAAATATACACCCTGCTTGTCCAACATGACGTTTAAGTGAGCGACGATGGGTCAATGTGTAGTTTTGTAACTGATAGATTATATTTTACAAACTGTATATGCATTTACAACAACTGTTATACTAAACGCACAGTGAAGATGTATTATGAACACAAACGCTTACAGTTTACATATATTATATTATATACGAATTAAATATACATATGTTAATAATCAAACGTGCTAAAGTCATTATGGAAACATATTTAAGACAGATGAAAGAACGTATGCAAAAAGTAATAACAAAAGTGTCATTTTAATATTATTAGATTAATGTTTCCTCTAACCAAAGGGAGAGCATTAAAGACTCAGACTGTAAACTTGTTCTGTTGAAATTGTCTCCATTAGAACTTATTGTATAATTTTCTCACCGAACACAAATGCAAGATGATACAAAATTGTGTTATGCATATTATACCCCATGGTTTACATTTGTATAATAGTTACAACCCTAATAACATCATCTTTCACAAAGCACATTACTTTAAATAAGATGTAATCGTACAATGTTTTATTTTCTAAATATTTTGCTAGAACTCTATAATTGAAAGCATAATTGATGAAGCATATGTGTTGTAAATATAATCTTATATGAATGGATGATATGGATGGAATATGTGACAACAAAATTGTCGTTTCTGTGCAGGTTAAGCAAAATAAGATTGATTAGATATGTTAGTATTTTAAATGTACATTATATTTTAATTACGGACTTATGACTACAAAATATCACAAAGATAAAACCGACACATACACGAGAACTTTGAGTATTAAATATTGAATACATACATTTGATATCCTGTTAGCAGTCAAATTTACCTGCATAATTATATTAAAATAGAGTTTGTTCGATGCTTTATCGATATGTGGACTAATGTTTTTCATTTATTATTTTCGTAAGTTAAAATCATATCAACATATGATATTAATCTGAAAATACGTGTATTTTTTTTTAATTGTAGTTAAACATCTATAGCTTGCTATGAGTATCAATTTCGCAGACAATATTATTCAATATAACACGCAGCCATAGGTTTTGGAAATCTCGCACCGTTTTTATTTAACCCTTTTTCAATCGTTTTTGTTAAATCTATTGTAATGTGTAATTCACATACACATGCAAATCATTTTACAAACGAATATAACAGCACTAAACGTGGGTTGAATCCCGATGTTGTAAGTGAAATTTATATCAATATATAAAGGCGATAATAATATGCTCGTGGACAGAGATAACTCTTAATAATTACTGAGGTCACTAAGTGTAAATTAAATAGAAAGGATTGGACTTGTGGAAATCAGTTGCAATGCATCATTCTTATGAACTATTTCTTTCTTTTTAATGTTCACCTGTTTACTATCAGACAACGAATGAAGCAGTTTAGATAGGTATTTGTATTTCCAATCGTCATATTTCGGTGTTCTAATATAGTCGTCTTTTCTACTGATTACAAATATAAAATATGTGTTAACGAATCACATTTATATATATAAAAAAAAGAAGCGTTAGATATGTGTATTCAAAATACACGCATTCAACGAAATGCAGCAAATCTGGATTAGCTTTCCCCAAGACAAAACACCAGTATGTGCATACCTGTCCTACATAGTGTTCGATGACCTCGAGAGTCAGGGATTGTTCTCCAAGGTTACACAACGTATACGTAATCATGTAATCACTCTGCCCCGCAACAACCAACACAATCTGTTGCTATACAAAGTGCAAACAAGTAATATTTCAAGCTTTATTAAGACAATTCGAATGGAAGTCAGTGGCAGTGGTCTGTATGTCGTATAGGACAAGACATTTCGTATGTGTGTGTATATCTGATGAATATTTTTATCACGGTTATATGGAATATAAGGTAAATACTTAGAAAACTCAACAATAATAACAAAAAAGATATGGAAATTATAAATACACAAGCTTACTTATTCATAAACTTTAAATAGCATGCACTATATTACCATAACATTTTTTTAATTATTCTCCTTGTACATGTTTACGATATGACTATACAAATGGAATATATACAATCGGTGCATACTCGTATAGAAAGAAAAGGATAGCTCAGAACTTCTTTCTGCAAATTGTTTGTGATTCTGTGTCATCAACGATGTATATGCAAATCATAAATATGTTTCCGTCTTCAAGATGCCATTCTCGTTTTTAATCTCGCGCAATTTACTTATGTCGTTCTGCAGTTTTTTCAAGGTAAACCTCGCGATTTTTGTCTCTTTGCTTCGACCTATGTCCATGGTGATGAGATATAAGGACATGATAATATTCGCGGAATTAAAGGCAATTTCCTCTTTATGTGACTAAGAAAGCGACATGGTGTCAATTGTGTTTTTATATTAGCAAGTCAATTGTGATAACAAAGGACTTGTACAGGATCATTTGTACAATGCGCTTAAGTATGCAGCAATATGCATATGTATTTATTTTACGTTTGCATATCACGTTTGCGTTCTTACATGCGTATATCAGGTAGGAAACTTTAACGCTGGGCTATTTTGTACATAAGCAATAGATAATCGTTTGCAGTTAATATATTTTAAATCTTATTTATATTAATCAAAGTAAGTAGTAAAAGTCTTAACGATGAAATGCTTAACAACAAATCTGCTTCAAAGTAAGGCACACAAACCAGACATGAATGAGGTGAAAATAATGATCATGTTGACTATGATAATTATAAAGATATTGAAGAGGGTGATACTAATAATGATAGTTACGATGATGATGGGATATGATTATGATGATTATGATGGTGGTGGTATTGGTGGGGGTGTTGGTGGTGGTGAAAGTGGTGGTGGTGGTGGTTGTTGTGATGATGATGGTGATCATGATGATGAACGATGATAATGGGATATGATGATGATGATTATGATGATGATGATGATGATGATGATGATGATGATGATGATGATGATGATGATGATGATAATGATGATGATAATAATGATGCTGCTGCTGATGATGATGCTGCTGCTGATGCTGCTGCTGATGATGATGATGATGATGATGCTGCTGCTGCTGATGATGATGGTGATGATGATGATGGTGATGATGATGGTGATGATGATGATGATGATGATGATGTTGTTGATGATGATGATGATGATGATGATGATGAAGAAGATGATGATGATGATGATGATGACTATTATGATGATGATAATGATGATGATGATGATGATGATGATGATGATGATGATGATGATGATGATGATGATGATGATGATGATATACGATACAAAATGACGGTGAATATGTAGTTGAAATATCGGAATCATATAACACAATAAATGAAATTACATGATATAATATAAATGCATTTGTTTACAAAACTTGTGTGCTTTTAATTATCATAACATAGAATTGAGTAATACACAATTTTGATCATACCCTATCTCTTTCTCTTTATCCTCCTATTAATTATCCTTATGATGATTATAATCAGATACAATATTTTAAGCATCGCCGTCATAACTGTTTCGTCGTATTCATCACAGCGAGATTGCCAGGTTTATAGTTAAGTTATTGATAGTCCAACTTTAACATACAATAATAATAGATCACAATTTCCTATTGGCGCATTTCTAACAAAAATACCTTTTGGGAAAATACTGACGAGTAGAAGTAATTGTTCCAATAATATTTTTCTCATGGGATTATTATAAATTGCATTATTAATATGAAATATTGGTCAAGATCTTAAATGGTATGTTATCGTGATAGTAATCGATACCAAGCGATATCGCTCAATCAGCCGATACATATAAACTGGGTCTCTGTGAGTTTTAACTCACTTAACAGAAAACAAGACACATTGTACAATTTACCATCTGTATTTAATCGGCGTTAAGAAAACTTTGAAGTGACCGATATTATGATCATCGGGAGGATACGTGTCCTTTTAATGTTTATTACACGTTGGGCTACCCCGATCCTACATGTCATGTCAGAGCAGGCGAATATACAGTTTCTGTAATGATTAGATATCACGATACTCAGTTCTCCTGTGTCGGTGATGCTAGCTTTAAATAAATGAATCACATATAGATACCGTGAATACGATAATAAGCTATAAGTCATACACACGTTTCCACAAATATATATGTACACGCACATGCATGTCAATACATATAACATTATTAAATCCCTAGTCGTAAACTATTTCAAAATGTTAACGTTTAAAACTGCATTAGCATATATTATACATCACGATAAAACAACAAGTATCCTCGTGCAAAGAAAAACTCGTTTTGTGAGCTTAGTCATGATCATACTATATATCCGACAACTAAGGCGATATGATATTTAAGTACCAATCTGTCAAGCTAAAATATGACCCACTCGTGAACTTTGCTATGAGAGATATAGATGTATGTTTTGTATATAATTGTCACGCATGCTGTTATTGCATATGTATGTTTATGGCGATGAGCTGTATGCTTAAGCTAAAATAAAATATTCTGTTCTGTTCTGTTCTGTTCTGATATAATCGACCCGGTCGTACCCGTTAGTGGTTAACGTGCACATGCGGTCGATCCAAACTACAGGTTGGGTTATCAGGCATTATATATCATAATGCGAAGCCATTAACTTTGTCGATTTAAGTTACAAGTTAATTAAAAGTTTGACTTCCAAACATTCAATGGTTCAACATCCTCATCGCTATTATCCAAAATTTATTAATTATTTATTTCACATTAGTTTAAACGTAGTTTAGTGTTTATACTTCTGTTATAGTGACGAATTATAAACATAAGAATTACATGCATACAAAAGGATTGGGTCAAAAGTTATGTCAACACCACGCAAGTTTCCGTTTTATTATGGCAAAGATAATATAAAACATAACAAGATGTCAACGTTCTTCTGAAAACAAATTGCAGTTGTTGCACATTTTGTATGAAGAATATTGCATAAAAAATACTAATACGTAGGATGTTTTACCATGTGTTTAGAACTATGTACATGTGTACATTAAAAGGGATAGATGAACTCATATATGCTAAGAAATTTAACATGACGCTTTGTTATTTAAGTGTCGAAATATGACAACTTTCATGTTTACGTCTGCATATATCTTCAGCTAATTCGCGATTTTAATTTATTTTTGTTCATGCTCTTTAATACACTATATAGGAGCATATTAATGTTTGCTTGCACATCCTAGCTCAAAATTGCTAAGTCAAATTATATAATGCCCGGAACCAAATTGTCAGGTATTTTTCCTTTTACCGCCGTATGGTTTTCGTATTTATCCATATCACTGTTTTGATCACACTTTGCAGATTATAGCGTGTACCTTGGTGTTTCGTTGTGCTAACATAGTAATCAATCATGTAACATAATTTGCACTGGTCTGTTTCGATTTTCAAAGTCAATTCAACCAAACTGTCGGTTTTAAACTGATTGAGAATACCATCGTTTCTCTATTTTTTTTCTCGTTTTTTTTCCAATGCGACAAATGTCCGTAAATACATTTGATAAATATACGGTTACAATCGATAAAAATGTGCACACGTTATGAAAACATAATAAACAAACTCATTATGTGACCTCTTGATTACCAGTATTATCCGCTTCGAGAATTATGCAGTACATACAAAATCTGATGATACTATACGACGAAATAAAGTTACACTTTGCATTGGTGCTATAAAGAACAAAATCAGTGAATAAATAAACTTGTCATTAGTAACATATTATTGATACGTGAATATATATTTTAATGTACATTTATTTCGATTTTATAAAAGTCAATAAACCAAACGATCTGCTACAGATCGTAGGACTTAAGTTCACGAGACGTTAATTTCAAATTACATGTAGCTGGTATTTTGGTCCAGATGTGGTTACGCCAATGTACTATTGTTGGGATAGCTATGAATGAACTGCTAGTATAAGAAATTAGACTTAATCAATGTTCTAGAAACCCAAACTATATGCGGACAAGTCTCAAATAGTATAGTCCTGGACACTGTTATCACAATGTTCTAGTTTCAGTGTCGTTTATAGCTACCTCAAACAAAAACCTATACGTTTTCACATTTATTTATGAATTGTTTTCCATGTTTTACACGTTATTAGGTTGTTTTATCCTGATACATATTAAGGAAGGTATCGCATTTTATATGCTTTTGTTAAAGGGTCTTGAAGCGTTCACGGTATTGAGATGACGTTTTACACAAACCATCCCACAAAATAAAGCGCATAAAGGTACGTGCAATCATATACCTCAAATGAAAAGTACGATATATTAATCAGTCTATAAGCCTGTCTTAGCTATTGAACATAACATAACTCGTAAAAGGATTTATATAAAGTAAACATGCTTAATGACACTAAAGAGATGTGCCTGTATGACGCACTTATATATTTGTTCCTAAGACAATATTAGACAAGTATAGTACAATCTAGATCTTAGTATTTTGAGATTATCTTTTGAAGATATTGTGACAATCACATAACACACAACTATTTGTTGTAAGACGTCGCGTAATACAGCAGTCTTTGATTTTCTTAGAAAATCATTATTGATAGAGATACTTATTTTAATGTTAATATATTTGAATAACAGGAATTCGAGAACAACTTTTTTTATTTGTTTCAACACGTTTGTAACGCTTTAAAACAAGTGTTAATTACTTACCAGAAAACATTTGATCAGCAAATGCACACAATTTGGGAGCAGTGGTCTAATGGTAGGACGCTGGCTTAGGGATCGAGAGGTCCCGGGTTCGAATCCCGCCCTGACCACTGGAATTTCCTTGAGCAAGAAATTTATCCCACATCTGCTCCTTTGTACCCAGGTGTATAAATGGGTACCTGTGAGGGACATTAGCCGTGCCGTGGCTGCATACTGCGCCAAGTTAACGGACGAGTTATGACCCAGTGAACAGGTAAAAAAATGTAAAGCGCCTTTGAACGCACATCTCGAGCGAAAAGGGCGCTATATAAATGTAGTATAAAAAAAACTTGTACTAATTTCTTTAATAAACCAGGTAAGAGTAAAGATAGTACATGTGTTGATGTTAAGACCAGTGTATAATATTTAATTTGTCTCCTAGATACAAAGACATATACTGAGTACAATATAATTATATATGATAGTCGATAATTTTTAAAATGGAAACTAAATTATATGTATTAAGATATGATATATATGCTCGTACCCGAGATACTGTATATAAGATATTGATATGTATATCTTTGGTATATTGCTACAAACGATATAACAAACTCCATGTATAGGCAATGATACAAAGGGTGCATCGTAAAGACAACACGGCGATACCGTAGAATAACGTAACAACGAAAATATACCTCTAGTATATAGTGTACTTAATTTTGTGACATAACAAGCATTAACGATTAATATTAAACATATCGCAACAGACTTAAATTATTAAACAATATGGTAAATTTGATATTATTACATTATATTATTATATTATTTTATATATCAGTGTCTTCATATATATATATGAAGAACACTAACTATGAACACAGCATGATCAACCAGGATCACCGCTTGAAACGGTCAATGCACCGCATTTGGGTTTTAAACAGGTTTGAGGTCTATCCGAACCTTACACTTACCTATAAATGTTTTACAAATCAAACCCAATGTTCACCTATGCGGACAAACACATAGAACAGCAATGTCGAACAGCAATGTCGGAAATTTTGACGAAATGTGAAGGAATGAAGGAAAACATATATTAACAGGAATGCCGCAACAATATTACTCGCAAATCGAATATCACCCATTTTATTATTCGTGTGTCGTAAGTATCATATTCACTACTTTTGGTAAGAACACAAACTATGAACATCTCATGATTATAACAGGGATCGCCACCTTGGAACGATCAAAACAAAGCATTTGGAGTTGAAACCGGTATGAGTGCTAGCCGAACCTTACACATACCCGACCACCGATTTTAATGTAGTAACTAGCACGTACTAAAACATAATAAAATAATTGTCCGTCGGTCGGGTATGTCTTATAAGTTTGTTGAGCGAACTACTTACAATAATCTCTGGCGATTTAATGTAAAATTAATATATGATATCACCATAAAGTGTATCTGCGTGCTCATTTTTTAAAGGCCAATTAGTCACACCTTACTGAGCTGTTTGCCCTTGAACATAGCTGTCAAAGCGTTGCGGGGTATTACTTATATTTTTTTAAATAAATCTCTTGTTGAAATTGCAATATATCTGAGAACAAAGATAACAACGTATTCAAGTTCGATCAAAACCATATCTCTTCACAATGAGGCAATTCAGTATAATACAGAGACAGTTTAGAGGCAATTCAGTATAATACAGAGAAGACAGTTTAGAGGGAACTTCAGGGTTTAACAATACACAAGCAGACAGAAAACAATGAACACCCCTTTCTGTTGTCTGGAGTAAGAAATGCGTTTTCCCATTAACGTAATATGCCCTGACGCTGAGTGAAGTTTTATTTACAATAACGTTTATGGTACGCATCGTGCGCTCGTTAAGATAAAACTGTTCTGATAAAGATTCATATAAATGGTATGCCGTCTCTACAACTGAAATTCATAACTCAAACGCTCGTATATTGTAATATAAAAGTCGGGAGGCTTTCCAGTTTTTACTGTTCACTTCCAGAGGTTATATGCACACCTGTTCATTGTAAGTACTCATATAAATTAAGAAATGATTCTCTGCTGTATTTAGATATCTGCGATGAGTTGTTTATATTGTTCATTAAGTTAGCTTAAATGAGGCGTTAGACTTTACACAAATTTGGCATCTAGTATTTTACTATTATTTTTATGCAATCTAGTAAATGTAAAATTTGAGTATTAGATCGATATTCCGTGTTCTTCAATAATCATTTAATATTATTGCGCTGTTTTCATTCATAATAAAAACTAATGGTAGAAAACCGCAACATTCAAACCTTTTTCATTTAGTGCATACATATAAAACATGAAGACATCTATTTTGTATATAGGTCTTTGTTTACTACTTTAGACATCTGAATAGTAAGACCAATGTTGTATTGGCAAACTGTTTATCAATCTAAGAGATCTGCTAAACAAAGAGAAAAAAGAGGAATTGAATTTGTTTGCATATTGTTTTTCGACTTATGAAAAATTCGTTGTATACTCCTAGTTATATGTTGTATCCATGCCCGTCTTGGAGATGAGAACTATATCACTTCAATTCAATAAAATTATACGTGCAGAACATCAATTGTTTATACACATATATTATATCTAGCGTTTCCGTACTGACCAATTAGAATACTACTGCTTTGACACGGTATTATTTTATTGTTTGTAATGACTTTTGTTAGTATGATCTAATACATGTTATTTTAAATATTAACTTATAGGCATGAAAATAGCATTGTACAGAAAAAAAACATGGTGGTATCATTTGTCTTTGTATTCTCTTTGTGAGTAATAATGCTATGATTTTGAGTTGTGATGTCAACACACTATGTTGGGAATTTAAATGAAACACACAGAAACAAAAACAAACAAAGAGGAATGATTAATGATTATCTATGCGTCTACGTCTGTACAATGAAACAAAACTTTGCACAACGTTAACGCATCTTTTCCTATAAAAACACAATACATAAATAAGTACAAAACAAAATAAAAGTTCGAATTAAAAAAGAAGAAAGGAAATGTATTGATCAAAAAGTAACATAAACAATATTACAGTAAGACTGACCTCTTATATACATGGCCTAAACATCAGATTAAATTTGCATTAGAAGAAAATAATTGAATTCGATTTAATAGTTTATAAAGTAATCCACTCAGTCCTCATTTAAGATTTGTTAACAACTGACACGCAATTTGTATCCCCCGCCAAAGGCGGAGGGATAAAAAATTGGCAATGTCCGTCCGTCCATCATTCCGTCCGTCCGTTTGTCACAACATTAAAGTTTATATTATACTTTACTCGAACAGAAGTACATCCAATCGTGTGTACAACTCACTTGTTGAAAAGGAAAAATTTGCATTAAACTTAAATAATCTTTCTCTGTAGTTTCCTTTTGATGTCACCTTTGTTCTATTAACGGGGTATTGTTCGGTCAAGATATAACCAGACCATTAATCCCGCAGTTCGTTTATCCGTTGGGCTCTTTATGGAAATACGATTTCAGGAGTTGTTCGTTCTTGTTTAAAAATAGACGTCGTGGTACCTATTGACTTCATAAAAAAAATTCTGCTCTTTATGTCTGCATGTTTTGTTATGATCGTCTGCATACTTTCCAACAAACATCATACTCGGCAATAATTTGCTTTAAGGGTCTTGTTAACAAATTGCAGATACGACCTATTTTCTTTTTGTCTCAGATACAAAAAGGTTAACGCCAGTTATAATATTTCATCTAATGACCTTAAAGTACATTTTACTTAGGTGCTACTTTAAGCTATTTTTTATCGCTATTTGTAACATGTCTGCTTGTTCGAACTACTTTGCATCTATTATTAAAGTACGATACATTTGTATTTCTTTGACTACAACTGTATACTTGTGGAGGTTCGTTTTCCTGGGTATTCAGCATATTAGTTGTGCACGAATTCTACCCAAGTATGATCTGGTCGACTGCGTCGGAATCGTCGAAAACATACTTCGTGGACTGTAGGTGGATATAATGTCAGTTGCAAGTATCGGATAATTGTGTTTACAGAAAACATGTGGTGAATAGTTGTTCGAATGGAGTCCCAATGCGTCTTGTTCGGTCGTGTAGAGATTGTGTGTTGGCCTTATGTCATCGAATCGGGTAGCGGCAGCGCATTCTTTAGCTTGAATATGATATACATTTAAGGATTTAGTTTACTCTTTCAACAATACATCGCGTTGATGTGATCCACAAAGGGTACTTAGCATAACTGTGTCTCATACGAAGACAAGACTCTACGAGTTCGTAGCAGATCGTGAAAAAATAACAGCATAGCGTCCAAACATCGTGTCATTACACTTGAATACGCAAGTTGCATTGTATATAAACTTGCAACTCATGGAAAGACAACGATTTGATTTAAGAGGTCCATGGGGACGTTAGTAACAGATGTTGGACAATAAGAACAAGTCCAATAAGTACTATTGTTCCCTAATATTTGCAACTTAAAATTCATTATATTCGATTATATTTAAACTATAAGTGTTACATACTATAGATGTACTGGCTGCTATAACATATATTTGTTTTAGTAACATGTATAATTGTTTCGTTTTCGGATAGCATAATTAAAAGCTACGCGCTAGTCCGTCACTTTTTACACGGACATTTAATTGTGTTTTTTTTTATTTTTATGAATGATAATCACAATTTTCATTTTCGAATCGTCGTAGTGAATCGGTTAATAAATAGCAAATCTTGTTTTTGATTGCTATGCATAAATGAATATGCATCATAACTGCATGTATACAAACGTGTTATGGTCGAACACGAATGAAAAATTGAAAACCTTTGCTTATAATTGCTTAAAACAAAAATTATGTTATATTTACTTTGCAGGACATAGAGAAGACAACATGGCATTGGTAAGTATAGACTGTAAATACTGTTTGTATTAGAACTGTTTTAGTAATACAACCCTATGATGTCAAAAAGTTTATGATGTTTAAATTTGTATCAACATTAAGAAATTGACACTAATAAGGGATTGTTCGAAATAAATCGTTGTCTTGTAACTACGGCTACTACACACAATAATATTACATTTAGTTTAAATATGCCTTGAGTAAAATTTCATTAATCGGTTATTGAATAAATTTCCTGTTGTATGAAGGTTCATTGGTTGCCATATCATTGTTACTCGCCGAGTTAATACTATCAAGGTTGAGTATTCTAAATTCCAAAACAATACAGTGTACCATATTCAAGTGTTATGCCACGATATATCAGGTTTATTAGAAAAGCTTGGAAGCATAATAATGGGACGATTTGCTGATATAAGTACATACAATACCATTATATTCATCCATAATATTGAAGTTTGTTTTCATTATTGCATGTTTGCACTATGAATTTTAAATGGAATTATACTTTTAACGAACGCATTCATAATACGAACGCAAATGCTTTTTTTTTTTTTTTTTTTTTTTTTTTTTTTTCACTTTTTTTTTTTTTTTTGGANGAAACCAATTATTTAAAAAGACTTCTTTTGGCGAACGGGCCTGAAGGGCTTTCTGGAGCCATTGCTTCGGATTTGAATTCTTTCGAAAATGTTCGCATACGCATTTGTATAATCGGCGAATCAGGTGCAGGGAAATCCTCTTTCATCAACACAATACGAGGTCAGAAGGCTTCGGATACTGATGTTGCTAAGGCTGGACCAGTACAGACGACACTTGAAATAAAACAATATCCAGATCCGAGATATCCCAACATCGTTTACTGTGATGTTCCTGGTGTTGGTACAACTGAATTTCCTAAAGAAACCTACTTGGAAAAAAATTCCGTATCATCATATGACTTTTTTATTATACTTTCGGCGAATCGATTTTTCGGAAAACGATGCGTGGCTGGTAAAGGAAATAATTAAACTAGATAGAAAATTGTATTTTGTCCGAACTAAGATTGACGTGGACATCTCTTATAGAAAATATGACAACCCAGGAGAAACTACGGAGCAAACCATGGACAGAATAATGCGAGATTGCAGAAAGAATGTTATTTCGGAGAAGTTGACCTATCCAACTATTTTACTCATCAATACTCATGACGCTGATCAATTTGATTTCCCAAACCTTATCAAATGGCTTATCAGCGACGCATCCGAATTGCAAAGGGAAGTTTTGATTTTAGCAAAAAGCGACTTGGAAGAGAAAAGAAGATTTTTTGAGAAAAACACGTTTAAGGTAGCCCTTCTTTCATCACTTGGTGCATTAATACCGATACCGGGCTTAGGGATTTATGTCGATGTTCAAATCCTGATGAGAGAAACGCAGAAGTACAAAACCGCATTTCGAACCGACGAACGCACTTTACAAATAATTGCAAATCGATTGGGCGTACCAGTGGATCAATTTATCAATATCTACGGAGTAAAATCCTCTGTGATATTAATGTCCACTGCTTCATTTGCCTCTTTCTTGGCGGGTATAGGAGCCATAGTAGCCGCAAACACGGCATCATTTGTACTGCCGATTGTAGGCCATCTTCTTTCAACGCTGACATCATACCCTGTATCCATTTTTCTTCAACGGAAGATACTTCAGATGTGTTACGAAGAGGCTGTAAAGATCCACGGCATATTTTTGGAAAATGTAACTGGTAATTAAATGTCATAAAGGAAAAACATAACGAACGGCTTAGAAAACATAGCGAACGGTTAATTATAAAGGATTATTTAGAAATGTTTACTTCATGCGGAACTGTGGTATACAACAACAATTAATTAGGAATCATAGAAATTCGTGAAAATGCATTTTTGTCGATTCAGGACTGACTCGAGTACACAATCATGTCTCTTTATTGTCTTTTTTTAAACATGTCACACATTCCAACACCCAAAACACATTCGAACAGGACGTTTGAATTGTACATTTTACTTTACGAAAATCACATTTAATAGTACATTTTGGTTTCGTATAAAACAGTACTGTTTGAAATTTTGAGAGTGATGATCTTTTTTCTATGATCTATAATATTTCTATTAGTAACATGTTTAACATGTAAATAAGCAATACAAAACATATTCATAACAATATGCGCCAATATCGAGGAAAGAATCACCAAATTGCGCTATGATAATGTTAAAGTATGATGAATTTGTAAAACGTATGTTTTAAATAGATTTTAAAACAAAATAAGAAAAATATCAAAACGTAATTTCTTAAACAAAACCTCTAAGAACCCATACTGTTATATGGGACGTGAGACAACCATTTAATCATGGTTTAATTATTACCTCATTGCACTTTTCGTAACTGACTTATGATAACTTAGTAAACATACATAAATGTGTGTAAACTATCGTATTCACGTTGCCAATTTGTTTCGGGAGAGGTGGCAATATGAATACTTAAGTTTGTCCTCATCCTGTAGAAAATGTAACTGAAACTGCATTTTTTAACCTTTGTGAAACTGCATACTATATGAAATATAGTTCAACGTGAATATTGTTCAAATATAAGCATATCGTAATTTATAATTTCGTTGTTTATTCTGTATAAGTGAGTTTCAAATCACTATTGTGCTTGTACCTATTATTGTTGCTTAATGTAATGTAAATTGTATTATATGTACTTTCAAATGTTTGTGTTACCTGATGCGAAGAGGATGCGCTTCCAACAAGCCGATTGTCAAATTATAGCGCAACACCTCTTAATCTTTGTGTATGGTTTAAAGTGTGAAACAATCTGACAATAATTGTAATTTTATACCATAAATTGTACAGGATAGTTGCTTTGAGCTTGCTCATTTACAGATATCCCGAAATTATAAACTAATAATACGGGTAGTTATACAAGCGTATACATTGTTTAGATGAGACTAACTTTCTTTGTCATTAGGTTGTTTCTAGAGCAGTATTGTTGTATTGAGGATATAATTTGCGTCGATTATTCACTTAATTGGTCTGGTTATTTGTCGTGATAACACATTGTTATAATTTACGTGTACATTTTTGTCGTAATAAATCATCAAATAAGACATTCTTTATAGCGCGTTGTATTAATTTATGTTATCTGAATCTTTAATAGCACAATAGCATTCATGTGCCATATTATAGATATTTTACATATAAATTATATAATTGTATTTCATCAGTGTACAATTGTCATTTAACATGTATACAACAAGTATAGTACCGTGGTGAAATTTATTTTGCAAATATATTATATATTAATATAAAATCTTTATTTGATTTAAATAAATGTTTTACATCTTACGTTACACATTAAAAACAACTATTCCAAGTTTTAATTTGTATTCCGTCGTGCCTCAGAACGTTGTGATGCTCCCATATTGTTTGCATCCAACCATTTAATACTGAAAAATGTCTAAATGGAAATGTATTGTTGTGAGATTTGCATTGTGATGTTTTTTTTATTTATTTTTTAATTCACACTTAAACCAATTTTCCAAATCTGAATTGACCATTCCAAATTTGTTCAAATTACATTATTGTTCGTTTGTGTGTGTGGCCTGTTTCGGACTGTTTGGCAGTTGGTCTTAACTAAAAGCAAATTTTCTCTCTTTGTATATTTAAGAAGTTTAAGTAAATGTACATCATTAGATATAATTAAATGTACACATTTTGGGGCTAAGCTATTGGTGTTATCGTATAAATTATCAACTGCGTTATATCATCATTGAAGCATACACAATAAGAAAAAAAACAGTATTTACATGTACTTGCTATAAGAGGTTTTTCTTTCACATTGTTTGTTTACATTTATTTTTAGTTGTTGAATAAATCGTTTGTTAAATATTTTAAAAGTATTGAAGATTTTATCGTTTAAAAACAATTACAGATATCCATCGACTTGTAAGTGATCATTATTATTGTGTGAAGATATATTGGCATGCATTTCCATATTTTTCTAATAAAACATATAAAAAACGAATCTCCAAGTTTTCTCAGATTAAGTCCGTTCCAAGTTACTAACTAACTCTTATAATCTGTGTATCTACAGAATCGCAGTTTAACAAACATTTAACCACGAAAAACCACCATATAATAAGAAAATAGTGAAGTCACGTTTAAACACGTCTGATGGTTATTACATTGATTCTCGTTTATGGTATGACTTGTTCAACTTGGCATCCAACTGTATTACTTCATCCGCCATATGCACCATTTAGGGTATCAGGTTTAAACGGTTAAACAGTCGCGTTTCGTGTTTTGCTCAAAAACGTTTACAAAACAGTAAACGTTTAACCGACAGTCAATATCGATATAATAAATAGTTGGGTGCAAATAACGTAGCCGACGAAGTATATCGATGACGAACTGCGAAATCCGGGTACTTGCGGTAAATCCGGGCACTACCGAATTCGGCAGTAATGTATTTCTAATTGGTTAGCGGATGGCACTGACATGAACGGAAACTAACGAAAAGCTCCGCTATTTTCCGAAAGTCTTACAACTTGGCAGCGAAACTGTGCATTTGCCGCCATCTTGAAATATTTTAAGTGATTGATAAGCAAAGTAAAGCACTGCGGTAGCATGTTGAAAAGCAATATTTTAACCAAATTATATATTGATTACGTTTTTGCTAGTTAACTGGTTTTTCATTTTCTGCAGTCAAACGATATGCACATTGTATTTCATGTGCAAAATACGTACATTTTTTTCGGAGTGTCGTTTTCGGATACAGTATTTTTCGTCGATTTTACATTATTTTCGACGTTCTTTAAATTGTTTTTATAGAATGACGAATACACATGTGGTGATACGGATGGTCTGGTTTATAATATTTTCTGGTTTTTAATATGACGTCATTGCGCGAATGGGATATGCACTGAATATAACTTCCGGAAATAATTACTACTTTCAGTTTGGAAATGCGATGGTACTAATACTTTTAAAATGTACATAGGGATACCGTTTAAACGGTAACGTTTCGTTTATTTAATTTCGTTTAAACATTTGGAGAAAACTGTAAACGTGATACCCATATGCACCATTATCGATATGTTTATCTTGAAAATTTTAAATATGCGAATATGATGTTTTAATATTTTATGCATTTTTCTAGTAATGCATGTCTGCCAAACAATGTCCTCCCAAATTTGCACAACGTATAGCCATATAATTTAGGTCAGGGAAATATAACATCATTATTAAATAGGTTAAAATATTTACGCAAAATCTCATTTTGCCTTTATAATAACTGGATATGCTTATTTATGAATTATGTACTCTCTGTGCCTGACTAAATGTAAAACAAATATTGTTTGTCTTACTGCGAAAACATAATATTATTTATCGCTAAATTTAAGGAGGGTAAGTGTCCGTGGTATTTAGGAGGCCATATGACCGCCTATTCTACAAATATAGGGAGGAAATATGTCCGGGAGAACTGGTGTTCGGCTCACATTATAGTCAGGTGTTCATTTCATTTTCCTCTTCTGGTTCCTACCATTGTCATTGCGTCTGCCTTTTTTACCATAATACACTCCCTCACAAAAAACGGCTTGATAGTGATGACTTAACACACACTCAGACACACAAAATAATTCAAATACGCTCTTAAATGCTTGTTAAACTGATGGAGAAAATTAGTTTGTTAAAATGAGTGCGATGTATAATAAAACAAGATAGATGTTAAAGCAACATAATAACTGTACGAAGGAAAGAAACTTGAAAATAAACCAAATGAAGTCCGAACAATTCTGGAAATCTCTTATACAAATTAGCTAAAGTTATCAAAAACTGATTGCAGTCCACCATACAGTGACCTGGACTCGCATTTTAATAGTACATTAAGGTAGCAGCTCAAGCAAAAAAAGCAATACAAAATTATACTGTAACAATAGATCAAGATTCATATTAGGAATAAACTATTCATGAAGTCAAAAACGCCGTTTACCGGCAGAAAACAAAAATATTTATTAGACATATTAACGGCATATACATTTTCATTATACAATAAGCTATTAAAAAATGTCAAGTACCCTCTAAAAGGGGTGTATAATATAGTGTTCCTTTATTTAAAATTATCAAATTTAACAAAGCTAACATTCCAGATGTATAACGTAAAACAATAAATTGCAACACATGAATTTACATGAACTTCTTACTTGTGTTACACATAAGGCAAACTCGTACACATCATATATCAATTCGGTTATCAAGAAGATTTCGTTTTGACTGATTGCATATTTACACTACATGTAATTACATCATTCTTCATTCAGTTAAAAAGCTATAAATCATTTATTTCCATCGCAAACATAATACATTTTGCATATAACATAGTGTTTAAAATACACAAAATGAGTATACTTGTTTACGATTGTTTTCTATATTTATTAAGGTACTTAGCATCTATGAAAACTATTGTTGGTATAAAAATATGATGACATCACTGTCAGTTTCATACATGATTTATAGATTAACAAATATTGAATAAATATAGGGGAAAAAAAACAAGAACAAAAAAGGAAAAGTTGCTTAAAAGTTGGTGTAAATATGTTTCAAAGTTTATATAAATACACCATTGTTATAGTTAACCAGCACTCTACCAATTACAGTAATCACAGATTACCATTACTGTGGTAAACATTGATGTCTGAAAATGTGACATAAAGAATGGTAGAAGACGTAAAGGCAATGTTAGCGTTGTTAAATCCATAACACAATTTGATCTCAACAAGGTTTTAAATGCACGATACGCTTGCTGGGCAATGACCGATATAAAACTCAGCATGAGGACACTTGTCCTTTTGATGGTGATAAATTTGGGCGAATTCGATCATACACGTCATATCAGTGAATGCGATTATTCAGTATCTGTCAAAAGATACAATACTGATGAAATGATTGTTTGACACTTCAACAAGTGTATATTGATAGTGTGTCCCCAATGTGGTCCTCACATTATCTTAGTGTGTTCGGTCCTGAAATTCGCATTTAATCAAGAAACGTTGTTTGTGTGTTCGTTTCAGTCTTATTACTGTTTTTTTTTATTTATTGTTTTATTAAATATAAAAAATACAATGTATACATGTATATGATCATAAAACAAAGTGATACCATGTAGCAGCAATAATGTTCAAACATGTTATACAAGATATGCTAATATGAACTTTTTTGACCTTGTGGTTACCTTTTGATTAATTTTTTTTTCTTTGGTTGTTTGAGATAGGTTTAAAAATAAAACAGAAGAAACAAGAGTAATTATGAATAAAGATGAGTTGCATAAAGGGTGTAGAAAACAAACTGGACTTGTGTATGAAAGTTTAAAGTGTTTCCATTTTTGTTCAGATATATTAAGTGTATCATTATTGAGGACTATTTCTTTTTTAATTTGAATCTTCAGTTTTAAATAATTTTTAAAACAGTTCATTGTAGGTTTTTGTTTTCTGTATTTCATGCTGAATTTAAAATATTTCATTAATATAATAATGTAGTTCACAGCGTTATTAACTTCTTGTATTTTGAAGGTATGTACCCCTAAACTGATGTCTAAGAGAGATACTTTAAAATTTAAATGTTGTTTCTCTAGAAAGGTTGTCAATTGATTCCATAGAGTTTGAATATGTTTACACTACCAGAAAAGGTGTTCTATTGTTTCAATATGTTCACTACACATATCGCATAAATTTTACTTGGATAGGTTGCACTTAAAAAGATATTTATTTGCAGCTATGATTCTCTGAATGTATTGATATTGAAAATTCCTCAGTGTGCTATCAGTAGTTGATTTATATGGCATGACAAATATTTGTTTCCAATTAAATTCTTTTTCATCAAGAAGGTTTTGCCATTTAGTTTGAGCTTTAGAGATTTCGGCAGGGTTTTTAATTTGAAGTGTGTACAATATTTTGTTCGTTTTGTTTCGTTTTGCAATTATGTTTTTTACGAATGTTTTTTGAGTACATGGTGTATTATTTGAATTGGTAACAGCTTTAATATGTATGGGTATACTTTTGATCAATGTGTAGTACATCAGGAATTTACTTTCGGTATTCCGAATATGTAAAATAAATTATCAAAAGAGATATTTTTTAACCCATACTTAAATTTGGCATATTCGGTGGTTTTTAAGCATAATAAGCGTTTAACGTGAATATACTTCCCTATTCACAGGTCGGGTTAAGAGTTAGCAGAAATATTTAGCAAAGTTTTTTTATCGGACTAATATTTGAACTTAAAAGCATCGGAATGTCAATGGTTATATGTCTAGTATAAATTATATATCTTCCACAAAGACGATAAGCTTAGAATAATGTTAAATTTGTTACAATTATTAAACTTCGTGTTAAGATTATATGATCACTTTGTATTAACCCCATCCATAAGGCATTCTCACTAAAACATGTTGTATGTCATTCCTTTTTTAAATTGATCTTTCCTCAAAATGATGTATGTTTTGTATATAATTGTAACGCATGCTGTTATTGCATATGTATGTTAATGGCGATGAGATTTATGCTTAAGCTAAAATTAAATATTCTGTTCTGTTTTGTTCTGTCAAATCTTTTTAAATCTATTAAACAGAAAGAAATGCAGTTGATATTTGTATTTTCCTCATTGTATCGTGCCTCAGAAAGTTGCTTTTCTGTTGCTGTAAAGCATATTAAAATTATATTGAGTATTTAAATTGCCATTGAATCGAATTTACAATCTCGTTTATTGAATTTTAATTTGCTATGCTAAGGTGTAATTGTTATTTAAACTTGTTTGTAAGAGATTCATTACGGAGTGTGAGTTTCGACGCGTCATTCAACCTGTTTAAACTCCAGATGCTTTGCATTAACTGCATCAAGGTGGTGATACAGCTTTTGTTTCATATCGTGCTTGTTTTTTATAGGCGATGTTATCTTGAATTACAAAGAAGACTAGCGTGGTTAATACAAATTTCGCTCCTGATAATGTTACTGGAGTTTCGTTATACCTTCATAGTGGTTATTCTTACAACACTATATTACAAACACAGATCATCGTGTAACAACGAACTTATTGGGCTTATCATTACACACTATTTATCGGATAACGATATTAATCCTACAGTACTTAATATATTTCAATCAATACTATTTCTCCCTGGTGCACTATGAATTGGAAGAAAAAACATCGACCGGTATCGTACCAGTTAGCGGTTGTCGTGCGAATGGGGAAGATCACGAATGGTACGTATATCATGCCGTATCTATTATGATAAGATACCATAAACGTTGTTTATTTAAACTAGGTACTAAAGGTGCGAGTTAATATCAACTCTGATGATATCAGTTACCATGTTCTCATAATTATGATCACGAGAAATCTAACTTTCAAGCAAAGTAGACTTAGCGATTAGTTAAATCTGTAGTGGACTTTTAACGTTCTAGTTCATGTTCAAACATCCTGACAGCCACCGGATAACGAAATTATGGAAAGTAAGGTAATTATCTACTCCAACTTGATTTTAACATATGTTATTGTATATACATATACAATTATGCTACGGTGACCTATTTAAGGAACAACACAATTACATGTCTACTACAGGATTGGGCCTAGATTTATATCTAAATCACCATATGGCTTTTTCTTAATATGGCACAGATTATATAAAGAAAATCAAGACGTTGATGATAGGGTTTTTCTAAAGATATTGTATTTATTATGTGATAATGTTAATTTAAATTGATTTAACATCAACAGGATACGAACATAAAAAATATATTAACACAACAAACAAATAAGAATGTTTTTCGTCCTTTCCAGTCTAGGTGTTGTATATATTAGAATCATGTTCTTTCCACAAACGCATAGCTGATGGTATTATTTAGTCTTTGTTTATATCCAGACATCTTAGTTTGCCTTAATAAGTACATATGGAAGGGATATACTAACAAACAAGAGGTACACAGTTAAACTAAATATTCAATTGCATGGCGTGTTTAACAACTTTCTTTTGTTAGATATTTGAAGTTATTTTGTCCTGTGACGCTTGTAAGTCGTTGAGTGTGTAATTTGTGCATTGTGTGTTGATATTCAAAACTATAACATGACGCATGATATTTCAATTACTATATTTATACACATGCGTATTAAATCAAAGTACTGACAGTACTGGTGTGACGATGCTTTTGAAAAGATGGATATAAAAGCATCAATTTAAGTTTATCTACATCACCACAATTGTGTATGAAGGTACGAACATTTTGGGTACGAAAAAAAAATGGGTACGAAAATTTTGGGAACGAAAAAAATGGGTACGAAAATTTTGGGAACGAAAAAAATATGCCTAAAAATTTGGGTACGCACAAAAATTTGAGTACGAAAGAAAATTTGAGTACGAAAAAAAATGGGTACGAAAACAAATTGGGTACGAAAATTTTGGATACGAACAAATTATGCCAAAAAAAATTTGGGTACGAATAAAAATGGGTACGAACAATTTTGGGTACGAAATAAAATGTGGGGTTACGGGGAAGTAGTACCCGTGGGAAACTTGACCCATTCAGCGACACTGGGACGCGGGTTACATTCTCGATCAAATCTAAAAATAACTAGAAATGGCGCGGCTGCGGCCGACGCGTATCCCCACGCCGCATAGATGTTATATTAGCTTATCTTTGGTTCTTGACATCAAGACAAAAAACATGCATTGATTTGGTTTCATTTTCGACAATTGTGACATTTAGTCCATATAAACAAGCTCAAAGGTTAAGGTTTTTATTTATTTTTTTAAAGAAGAATAAAATACCAGGAAAGATTTGGACATCCTATCTCCTACTTGTCTGACACAGGCTAGTCCAACTTGTCTGACACAGGCTATTCCAACTTGTCTGACACAAGCTAGTCTAACCTGTCTGACACAGGCTTGTCCAACTTGTCTGACACAGGCTAGTTCAACTTGTCTGACACAGGCTAGTCTAACTTGTCTCACACAGGCTAGTTCAATTTGTCTGACACAGGCTTGTCTAACTCTATCTCAAACCGCATCAATTGGTGCTGAAAGAGGTCATAAACACGTTTAAATAATAGTTTATTTCTTCGTCGACATAGCATGTACACATATTTCAGTATTTTGACTGATTTGTATTATTTAGTTGTGTGTTTTTGCTCTTGAACGCCCTTTATAAATCAAAGCACCGACAGCACAAGCCAGATGGCTTATAAGGGGTTATTATAAAATGCATTTTCAAGCATTTCTTGTTGAAAGATCGATCTGAAATTTGGCATGCACATTGAAAATAGGTAAATTATTATTCAGAAGTGCATATTTTACGCGATTTTAACAGTTCAGGGTGTCTAATAGGTTACAATATACTAAATAATCGAGTCATGAAGGGCTGTACTCTCTAAAAAAAACATCATATTTTCCTCGAAGGCATGTTTTACACTTTAGGCTGTTGTTCTGGTTTTATCGTCTGGAGATATTGCTAGGGTAAGCATAGGTGTTCACTACTAAATCCCTGAAATAGGATAAAGTTAGAGATTAAAGTAAAAATTGGCACTGAAAAAGGTTACAATCCACTAGAAAACGGCAGAAAAAAAGAAGGTGCAAAAACAGTCGATTTTGATTTGAGTCGAATTCTTTTTTGGTTTGAACATGACATATCTTTTTTATTGCTTAAATCGATTCAGCTAAGAATGCCCGTTAAGAAAAGGTATGGTTATGGGGGTCTCTATGTGCAAAATGTTGTATTTATATTCGGTCAAAGTTGTCGCTTTAACATTGAAACATATAAGGAAACTATTTAGTATTTTTTGACCTATAACAGCGCTGCAACGTGTGGTTTCGGAGAAGATTTGTAGAGTAACTTTGCTGTATATAAATCATGTTATCACTGGGAGATGGTCAATTAAGACGCCACTGGGCATTATTTGAACAAATATACGGACCAAAATACGATGTTACACACCAAATACAATCCGCTGAGCAATTCTTTTTAGGGGAGATTTGTGAAGTGTTTATGTTCTATATCTGTTTTATTTCTGGTGACTTACATTTGCAGTGAACGGAAAATAACTCATGTTCTGAGAAAACAAGGCAAAATGCATGTGCGTAAAGTGTCGTCCTGAATTAGCATGTGCAGTCCGCACAGGCTTATCAGGGACCTCAATTTCCGCTTTTATGGAATTTTTCTTTTAAATGACGTCTCTTCTCGGCGAAAATCCAGTTTAGGCGGAAAGAGTCGTCCCGGATTAGCCTGTGCGCACATGCATTTTGCCCAGTTTTCTCAGAACGCGAAACAAATATGTGGAAAAACTAAACACTTTGTAAGAGGTCCTTCCCAAAATAATTACTGTTAATTTGCATGAATACATGACAATCTGCCCAGTGATTTAGGAGGAGATATCGTTTGAATGAGAGGTTTGACGGACGACGCAGACGAACAATGCTCAATCAATAGATGCTGTGCAAAAACTGACAAGATTGTAAGCTTATGCTTTACTTAAAAAAGGGGTTATAACTCTGCTGATGTAGAAAATATCTGAACCAAAATATGGAGCTGTGCAAGATCACATATTGCTGAATATGTTTGTAAAGTTTCGTGTTTTCTGGAGTACGGACCGTTAGCGCAGTTTGATTTCGAACCTATTTTCCAGCTTACTCTATATTGACTTAACAATAATTTCTAAAAGTGGTTGTTATATTTAATTTAAAACTATTTTTTGAAAGTATTGTCTTCGATCAAAAAACTCTGATATTAAATTACGACAAGAAAACAAGAATACTTGTATTGCCGTTATTTTTTTACTTTATAATTTAGAAATACGATTTGAATATAACCCGCGTCACGCGAAAATGTGTCTTATGCCGTATTGATAAGTGCAGGCTTGTCAGACGACTTATTTACTGTCCGTTAATGACACCACGAACTCGGTCATGACCTCATAGCGGACAGGGTTGTTCCTGCCCGACAGCGCAGGCTGGTCGGGAGAAAAGCTTGCCGCATATGACATAAGACTCATTTTCGCACCACGCGAGTCAATTATTAATGTACTACCTTACCGAGTACGAATTGTGAACATTTGACAATTTGTTTTGCTGATTAAAATTAATTATGTTCGCTAGCATCGGCGAATATATGCTTAAATGTATCCCAAAAAGATACTTGCAATGCGTATTCGAGGAGGTTTATTTTATTATGCGAGTTTGACCTCTGAGGATTGATATAAGTATGTTTTCTTATGATGATATTAAAATACAGCTGGCAATCACCTATTTATAGGAATAGTGACATGGCGATATTTGATGCAGTTCAAGTACCCAGCTAGGCTTTTGGCCGTGGCTCGGTATGTAATTCCCTGTACCCACTACCCATTAACTAGCCAACTTCATGGACCTATTGATTTAATTAATGTTGTCTCATGCTCAGAATTATACAGTATAACTTACAATACCCTTTATTCGGTTCCCGTTAACATCTCTTTCAATATCCATATTTGGACTTGTTATGTGACCGGCGTCACGCGAAAATGGGTCTTATACCATCTGTGGCCGTCTGGTCTGGAATAACGCTGTCTGCTATAAATTCACGCAAGTTTTCGTGGTTTCATTAGAGGATGCACAGGCTGGCCGCATATGGCACAATACCAACTTTTGCATTACGTGGCGCACGTACATTATTATGTGTTGTAATTTATGAATATCAGGGCACTGAACACAGGATAAAAGTGTGAGTCAAGCGTGTGTACATTTAAGTCAGTGTGTGTTCGTGCGCGTATTTTTGTTGATATACCACACCCATACAGTGGTGAGGAAGTGACATCTGATTTTTTTTTATTCTTTTGAAGTGCGCACGTAACATGTCGTCATGTATGTCTTCGGTTGCCGAATCCGTGCAACCATACATCTTTTATAACCGTTGAATTGTGACAAAAGTATCGACAAAGCACTGTTGTATAATAAAAATAAAAATTGATGTTTGTGTCATTCAAAATCAACATACCTGTATGGTTAAACAATTATAATAAAGACTGGTAGTTTCAAATAATATGACTGAGAGAATACTTGTTAACATAACAAACAACCTGATATTGTTAGGATGTGGTCTATATGCTTTATGTAGACAAACACAACACTGTAAAACGCATTTGCTGAATTAAGTATCTTATACTAATGCTTGGTTTTATTATGATGACTTTTGGAGATATAGCTATATTCGAATAGCAAGGGGACCCCTTCCAATGATATGCCCCACTCTGATAAAATATTTGGTCCCCTTACATTTCATGCCTCACCCATTTTCGTCACATTTTTTGTCAATTTTCTAGTAAATACAGAAACACAATGAGTTTGTATCGGCTATTAACAATGTTCTATAGTTACATACAGAATTTCCTGATATTAACATCAAACTATATTTACTTAACTATATTTTATAAAGGACATTCCTCATTTATGTATGATGAATGGATGATTGAATATAAGTACTTACGTTGAAATAGGATAATTAAGTGACTTGCATTGTACAGAGTTAACCATCCGACGAATTTCTACAACAGAGGTTACCCTGCCCTTTTCCAGACTCCCTACCATGCTTTTTGTATGGCTAAACACCTACGTTAGTTTATTTCTCTATATAATAAAATACAATTTTAATGGGACCCGTGCCTATCATTAAAACTAAAACGCATTGTGTTTCAATTAATTTATTCTCCAAACGTTTGCGTCACGGATTCAAACTCAAATTTGTTATTTCTTTTTTTATTTTTTTAGTTTTGTTGAGGAGCTACCGAATAAATCATGGACCAAAACAGTTGAACTCCATCGAAAGTTGGATACATTTTAAATAATTCAGTTTATACCTTTGGTGATGTATTTATTGAACTGCACTTCAATTCAGTTTTAACAACACATCTACTGTTTCAAAACAAAATACAAAATAAAAAAGCAGCTATCGCGGACACCGTATCAATTAAAGTGTGTGCTATTTATGTCGTGATTTTTATTTAACAAAAGGCGAACGGCTGTAAATTAGCACACACCATTCCACTCTTGTACCAACATTGGCGCATTTTACATAATTGGTAAACACGATGTAATTTCAAGTTTATTACTTGTCAACGTGAAGTGTACCAAAACGTTTGCAACATAACACTTGTATCGCCAAAACGTTTGTGTTTTATATTATTTATTTTTTTACTTTTCTGTAATTAAATTTTGCCCATGTGAATTTTTGCCAAATCACTTGCAACATATTCCCCAACAGTAGCTTTCTTAATCTTGTCAATCTGTTTGTTGCTCTTCTCCCCCGCCTCTCCGAATATAATGTTCTTACTAAGGTCCGGGGCGTACTTGCTCGAAGGAGGTTTACGACCGTAAGCCTCAGCAAGTTCGCGCATCAAATTGGATGCATTTCCGCAGCAAAGGCCTATGTACTCGATGCCGATGGCTTTCGCCTTTTTAGCAAAAGCATAGACGTCACTTCGATTGCACAAATAGCAGTTGATATCTAGAGGGTATAAGCTTTTACCTTAAGGAAAAAACAACAAAAACATAATAGCATGTACGCAAACAGATCAATAAATGTTTAACTATAAAAAAAAAAGTGAAAACAACAAAGTGCGTTGGAAAATTCCATTGTTAAACAACGCTGATTGTGTGCCAAAATGTTTGGCTTTTTAACACAAAATTATATTATATAATTATTTTAAAAAAACCTGCAATATAAAAAGAAATAAAAAAATAAACACGGGAACTGACCTTTCTATACGTTATCAACTATTATGCATTGAGTAACTCATTTATTTTTCAACATTTTTAAAAAGAAAATTCAAACCCCAACAAATATTGTGCAAACTTATGCTTTTTTACCTGTTTCTTCGTCCTTGTAGGAGAAGAATGTTTGGTTCTCTGAGTTTGTTCTATAAGGAACCGGCACTGCAGCTATTGGACCCTGGGTAATGGCAAAAAAAAGCGTTAAAAAGCCTCCCGCGCAATACGGTAGACGGGTTTAATGTGCTTAATGTAATCAAAAACCTAATGTGTTAAGATTTTACAGAGAGACATTTTACTAAACATGATTTATAAAATTGAATTTTAATAAAGTTTTTCTGTTCATATATTACATAATGTTTTTGAAAAGCTATGAATGCATTTCAACAGTAAAATGTTCAGTAAAGTTTAAAACTCAAACTATTTATAATGCGCATGCTTAGTTTGCTTAAAAGTTGTACAAATAACTTTTTAAAATACGTCTTTCCGTAGTACACGAATGACTCCACATTTCTCTTGTCAACTACTGTCAAAACAGGCGCCAAACTTCCCCAGTTCACTTATGAATTATAAAGTTTCAATTGTATTAACTATAAAAGGACCATAACTGCACTGCTGCCGGGGAAACGTCTCTAGATGACTCTGGTGAAACATTAACAAATTGGTTTAATACATTCTTGAAAATGCCTGTGTGTGTTGTTGTTTTAAAGTTTATAATTATTTTGGATCATTTCATGTTTTCACCACTACACTTAATATAAATTAGTACGAGTTATGCGCCACATACTAATCTGACGGATTAACAGACATATTCTCTTATATCTGGATTTAAACGGATTACAATACCTCATCAATAACAACTGTTACAGAACAGGTCAATTTGGATTCGATCCAATGTCATACTGACCTTGCAGACCTTCCGTATGTCTTCCAAAAGAGGCATCATTGTGGCAGGTCCTCTGGAACAGTTAAGTCCCACCACTGCAGCCCCCGCATCCTCCAGCTGTTTGCAGGCCTCGGGAAACGGGACGTTGTCCATGGTTACGTTGGTGCTGTATGGTGTCAGTGTAATCACCGCAGGGACACCTAGAAGGAAACAACAAATCGTAACAAAACCGAAGTTATAACTATTCTGCAAGTTGTTTGGATTTTAAGTATAACTATTTAAAGTTAATCGTTGCATTTGTCTGAATGAAAAAGATTGAACTATTAATAACTTCTGAAAACACGACTACTGTGAAAAGTGTAGTTGCGTAAATAAATAGATCAGTGTTTATTATTTCGGACATAACATCAAAAGTTTCAAGGTAGGACAGAACGTATCTAAAGTAAACCCTATTAAGCATCAACGGAGTATGGTAATTGTATCAGCCTTTCTAAAGTAATACGTTTAATGATTGAGTATGTAGATCTTCAAGTACATGCGTACCATGACCATATTCTGTGATTACTTCAAGAGCCAGCAATGCCTCTCCGAGGTTACAGAAGGTCTCGGCAATGATGTAGTCACACTTTCCTTCAACAGCCCACACAACTTGTTCCTTTTTTATAAATCCAAAAAATACTATTTCAATATCAGTATGAATATAAAATGCCAGATTAATTAAAAAAAATAAGACCATCTTTTTAAGGTTCTATAAATTGAATCATCTACGTAGTTATGTAGACTTCCTGTGTTTTAATTACAGAAATACATGTAATTGTCTATTCACAGTTTATTATTACAAAACCCCATGTATCCTTCTTTCCTAGAGTATCAACCATTCCCATAGATTCAGCATCCCCTCATTTCGGAATTTAAGAAATACATCTTAGAAAACTCTATTCAGTTATCTGTATTGAGACAATTCTTTAGCATTTTTATTTAAAAATTACATTTAGGTTTGAAAATATTTGATTTTGGGAATTAACAATATCATTTTGGTTAAAATTTTGCAAATAATGGTGCACATGTGCAAAGGCAGATAAGTATGTACATGTAAATACTCGCTTTGAAACAATATGTCAGTTCTTTTTAGATAATTAAAAGATTTGTTGAATAAATTATATACAAATTATAACATCGTATTGTAATTCTTTGAAAATGACGACTGTACAGAGAAATAAATAAGATTTGACAACATCAAGGTTGCTGTGGTGTCTTCAACAGCTTTTTTTGTGGCTGAATGTACAGGAAAAAAAAGTACATAGAATACATGGAAAGTGTCTTCTTCATACTAAAAATATTATTTGACGTTGCGATAGCACTAAGTCATATATCTAGTTAGAAACAATAAAATCCACTTACTCTAAACATTTCTCTGCAAGTCGCATGGGAGTCATTGTCATCGGCGCTGTAAATGCCAGTACCGCAGAGGTTTCCCGCCATCAGAGTTCCAGTCTCGTCTGCAATCTCGCGCGCTATTGCGAGAGCGTTCTTCTGCAGTCTTTCAAGATCATCCTCGCGGCCTATGTCCCTGAGCTTCGTCCTATGTCCATAGTACTGAAACGCAAAGTATACAATTAGGTACCCTGGCACTTGTGCAAAGCGGGTTTGTCTTTACAGGACAACATATATTTCCATATAGTTGATATAGATTCTATATGGTTAGTGACATTTGATATAATGTGATATCAGACTCGTATGATAACAATTAAAATTGTGAATTGCATTGTCGTTAACACACACATTGCACTATCTTAAAGCATTCCATATTATATTTTTCAAAACATATTTCATTTGCTGAACTGAACTCATACATTGTCTACCATTCTCTCAAAAACACTATATTGAAAACACTTATGATATTTTCTAAAAATTAAACACGTATTTCACATTCAGAAATACTCACACATATTCTAAGGAGACACAAACTGTATGCAAGAAAAATATGCATTCAGTAAATACAAACATTCATTATATCAAATAAAACCATTGCATTTTCCAAACCAAACTGTGCGCTCCATAAAAAACACACTTTGCACTCGTATATATATGTTTATGTGTCATCATAAGTTTTCAATCCAGTCTCGAGTCATTTTTAATGTATTACTCTTTAATGAGATATATCCACATTAATAAACAGCTTAACCCGTCTGAGGGTATTAAAGAAACAACATGATAATTGTGGACGGCCAAATGTAACTACGATAAATCAGAATTAATACAAATAATGCTTCGGTATTAACATACCGTGAATGCTTCTACCACGTCACTTCCTGCGTGTACGAATTCCCTGTGCATAATGCGCACAAGGTCTGGATAGTCTAACACAACTTCCGGCACATTACCGCCACTTTGCAAATAGCCCCTCCGCTCAAACTCAAACATGTATCCTTCTGCGATGAGAACATTCTCACCGTCTCTTAGGCGCTCTACTAAACCTAAAACACCATATTAACTAAATTGAAATACAAACTTGATATGTGTCGTGTTCTGAGAAAACTGGGCATAATGCTTGTGCGTAAAGTGTCATCCCAGATTAGCCTGTGCAGTCCGCACATGCTTATCAGGGACGACACTTTCCGCCTTAACTGGATTTTCGCTAAGAAGAGACATCATTTAAACGAAAAATGTCATAAAAGCGGAAAGTGTCGTCCCTGATTAGCCTGTGCGGACTGCACAGGCGTATCTGTGACGACACTTTACGCACATGCATTTTGCCCAGTTTTCTCAGAACACGACACTTTATATTAGCCCTCAATGTATCGCTGTATGCGTTGCTTCTTTTACACAAAATAACAATACAATTAAAATATAGTCTAACATAACTATCAACATCAATATAAACTAAAGGCGGTGGAATCACGAACGGTGTGTCACAACGTGCTTCGGTGTTAAACCAACTTTGTTATAAAATACTTAAGTGCGTTTGGTGTTAAGTGTTAGCGTCCATAACGTAAATGTGGGTTGCAGCCTCTTGATCCTCTCCCCTTTACATTTTTCTTATTTATAATAATCTCCGTCGTCATATGTCTGTTATCAAAATTCGATTGAAATAATCATCATCACCATCATCATTATAATCATATATACACAAAGTGAAATTTCAGCAGTACCGGTAGAAGTGAAACCTTTTAATAGCATGTGGCCCTATATTAAGGAAAAATCTTTTTATATCATGTGGCCTTTATTTAGGAGAAATTGTATTATAGCATGTGGCGTTTATATAGGAGAAATCTTGTTATAGCATGTGACCCTTAATTTAGGAGAAATCTTATTATAGAATGTGGCCCTTTAATTAGGAGAAATCTTATTATAGCATGCGGCCTTTATTCAGGAGAAATCTTATTATAGCATGTGTCCTTTTATTTACGAGAAATTGTATTCAAGCATGTGTCCCTTTATTTAGGAGAAATCGTATTATAGCACGTGTCCCATTATTTAGGAGAATAGTCGTAGTAGTAGTCGTAATATAAGTGGTAGAAGTAGTCTCAGTACTAGTCGTCGTTATTATTGTTGTTAAAGTAGTAGTAGCGGTAGCAAAAACCAGTAAGGTCATTAACATCTACTTCTTATATAGGTAATATTCGCGGATTAAGCAACATATAAACAGTTCAATTCAATGTGCATCTAACGTCTCAATAATCACAAATGTAGTAAACGGTGTAACTTTGTAACTGCTTACCTTTTACTTTGTGTCCACCCATGTTCCTAAATAGCAAATGATATCAGCTTGCTTTGGGATTTACACGAGCCGATATATATGCTGTCCCATAAACTAACCTTTACTGTGTTATAGAGATAAGAATTTTTATCGTTTGAGTTTACGAATTAGAAGATTTTTTTTTCCCATAATGCAATGTAATGAACGCCTGTGCACACTGAACGTGTGCACGAGGACATCGAGTGTGTTTGGCGGTTTTCAGTCTTTCAGCCTCGGACAGTCGAACTGTAAAAAAGTTGTTAAATTTGGGTTTGTTTTCTTTTTATGCTCCCAGTTATGCTCCCATATAGTTGCCAGTTTGTCCTTCCTTACTTCCTTCCGTCACACTTTTTTATTATTTTCTCAAAGCGCCTTCAATATTTTACCGATCTCTTACATATTTGGCATGTAGGTACCTTGCATGGCCCACTACCTTTTGATGAGGTTATAGGTCAGTGGGATCAAGGTCAAGGTCAACGAGGCTAATAATAGATTTTCTCAAGATCACACTTTTTTCCCACACAATTAACCCATATATCGACAAAGCATCATTGGTGAGCATCCATCAGTTTTACTGATATAATTTAGGTATTGGTTAACTTAGAGATGAAAAACAAAATAGGCGGATATTGTATATTTGTATGAATTAAATATGTGTCATGTACTTGTAGATAACATTAATGTTGTTAATATGTAGCGTTGAAGCATTATATCATTTTGCTGTTTGTCATGTTTAATACAGACAGTAGACTGTCCAGATGCTTTACCAAATACAGAAAATGTATTGAAAACTATATAACACTTGTTTTGTTTATTTGCGATAAGTAAGATAATACATTGTATTTTATTTGAGATTCGTATATATCAGAAGGGAATGAAGTGGTATTTGAGGAACAATGGGTTTTAAAGGACGCTGGAACCTGACTAGGCCCGGGTTATTATAAATTTTGTATAACAGTTGATGGATAACAAACTGCAATAAATTAGATCGTTGATTACGTTATTGTATTGAGTTGTACCGTGATTAGTTAAATTGAAACCGATCTAAAAAAAATGAATGATTGTAAATTTTAACGTCCATTACCTGCAAGCAAAAAAATACATGTATTTCCAATTTTACTGGTTTTTATTTGCCCATATAATAGTAGGTTAATCGTTTTGGTCCAGCTAAGTTGTGTTAGTTTTGAAGAAATTATAATAACAGCGGATGGGCGATGAGATAGGAAACGAAGTCGCCGTGTGTAATGGATATGGTGTCCGCTTAGGGAGCGTTTTTTAGACTCCCGCAAAGACACTACTGGTTTAAGGCCCAGGAAACGGACTCGAGAGCGTTTCAATTAAGTAATAAGTACTTAAAATGCAATCGCGCTCAAATAAATAGGTTTAAACTAAGAGAAGAAACATAGCATATAGCTCCAATTTTGAGAGTTCTTTATATGTCCCTACATGTATGCATGTTTAGATCCTACCTCCCTTTGCTGGATCATCTAGTGCATTTTTTTTTTAATTAAACATAAAACATTCTCAATGTCAATACATTCTTTGAATTTGAACTGAACAAAAAAGAGTAATGCACGACTCTGAGTTCCTTTTTGCGACATTCGTACCCATACAGATACATTAGAACTTAAAGGGGCATAATGAAGGTAATTCCCATAAATTTAGACACGTATAAGTGATACTTTCCATCATTGTTACGCAAATATTTATCTAAAAACGATGATATATCGATGGTATAGTGAATACTGCAAAAAAACAATGAAAAAAGTGTCCAGTATTCTGTTGATACCTGCCCCGATCTCACGCGTACAAGAATCAAGATCTTTACTGAGAAGTTACAACAATACAGAACCGATATAAATAGTACGCATGCGTATACCAGTTCTTCATGAACATTTCATTCAAAACAATTTTATAATTATCACTTATTTTCCAGGCGCGGTACAAACTTTTATCAATATAAAAATATTGGTTTTCTGAACTTGTATATATACAAATGTTATACCGAAGTAGTCGGCGATATATCCCTTTAAAACGTTATACACTCAGTGACCGAGTTAGCCGTCATTGTAGATAAAGGTGTTTAAATCGTTAACCAAATTACCTACATTTGATCTACCGGTAATCTATGTCATTACGCACAATCATTTACACAACCTTATTATTATACGTGTAGGGCAAAAAAGTAAGGCGCTGGGCAGGCTAGCTTAATAGTTTGTAGTACAATGACACTTCGATTGCGTGGTATGACTCCATAATAGTTGTGTACAGTCGCACACTATGAACGGACCAACGGTCGATTTTATCTGTTCTTAAAGGTATTATTATTTTAAACAAATTATTTGCAAACTCTTCTATTTTATCAATCATAAATGTTGTTATGTTCACATAAAAAATACATTTCTTTCGTTATACATATTTCGGCTAGTCGTCGTTATATAAATAAAACGTAAATTCCCCAAAAAATCGCCGCACCAAAACCAGTATTTTTGTAATCACGCGCCGTCAGTGCAGAAGCCATGTGTCCCCTCTCCGTCTGCTCCAAGGTTGCCAATAGCGATGTGTCAATATCCCTTGTTAGGTGTTATTTGTTTTATTGTTCTTTTCCGTGATTGCACGGTCGGTGTTTTGATTAAGGACCTTCTTTAATTTTTAATTGATCGCTTTAATTCAAAGGTAACTGCCAATTGAAAAATAACTTGAGGTTTCTGTGTCGTCGTCGGCGGCATTGAACAAACTGATTTCATGACAAACTGAGAGTGAGACAAAAATCGAGCATTTATATCAACATGAAAGTTCCCCCAAAACGCATCATATTAATTGTAATTGTAAAAAAATTAGGAACCACGGGAGAGGACAACTCTCTCAAACGAACCCCTTTATGTTCCTAGTACAGAAACTGGACCGCCGCCCCAATGTGTGGAGGTTATCTACGCCCCTGTACAATTTACGTTGACGTGATTTATTCATTTCCCCTTTGGATTCTTCATGTTAAATCAAGCATGAAGAATCCAAATGGGAAATGAACAAAAAATCAAAGGCTCCATTTCACGACAAACTATATAACGCTTACAGGTGTTAAATATTTAGAACAAGCATGAGATGTGATCTGGAACAATTGCATGCACATCTCTTACACGAAAAAAATAATCTAGCAATGACATTTATATTGAATTAATATATGCAATGTCACGCGAAACTTCCGTCATAGAGCGCATTCGATAATAAAGTGATCTTGTGTCGAATTTGAATGAACACATATAGAACACTTGTATATTGTGCGAGAGAGAACTTTAACGTTCAATGTCTTGAAAAATGGAAATTTGTATAAAATGTGAAAATTGAAAGTGGTGTATCTAATGAAAACGTGGGTGCATTCGAACTACAAATACCATAATTTCCCGGCTTGCTTTTGATACCAGCTACAAGTTAAAGGCCTGCTTGCCACAATCTGTAATTTATGCGGCTTTGTATTTCGACTATGAAATGTCACAGAGACCTGATACGGGCAGTATTTAAAGGGGTTTATCGTATCATTATTTTAATTATATCACTTTGACATTATCCTGAAGTACGACTGCGCAGCTTCAAACTTTGGTTTGAAACAAACTTCAGTGTTCTATACCACAGTGTAATTGGTTTTTAGACAACAACAAACTGAGAAGCGATACAATGTTTTAAACAGATTGAAGTTTGGGAATAATGTTCATGCTCATTATAATATGTTTTATCGAAAACATAATCATCACCATCATGATCATGATAATCATGATCATGATCATCATCATCATCATCATCATCATGATCATCATCATGATCATGATCATGATCATCATCATGATCATCATGATCATCATCATCATCATCATCATCATCATCATCATCATCATCATCATCATCATCATCATCATCATCATCATCATCATCTTCGTCGTCATCATCATCATCATCATCATCATCATC